>VDFB02026938.1:0-24904 GCA_007258455.2 Sequoia sempervirens
TGCTAGTAGTAATAAACAGGGGACTTCATTAGAAAGTCTGCACAAATGGGGACTTAGGAATTTATCTTTATGGGTTCTCGAAGTTGGGACTTCAATTGTGGATCTCAAAAATGTAAAAGAATAGGGTTCAGAGAATCTAGTCTAAGCCTAAGAAATCAAGAGACAGTAAGGACTTGGTGAAGCGAAATAAACCACACTTTGTTTCGCCTCCTGCAGGACAACATACGCAAAGTGGGTGCAATCTTCAAGGGGGTTTGTGAGAATAATTTTCAAACCTCGGATAAGGTTGAAGTTAGGCTTCCACACTTAGGAGCTTAGGCTAACTTTACGCATCGGATGAAAATCATTCATCCGAAGAAAGTATGAGCTACACTTCACCAATGAGTCGATACGATCAATCTTTCATTCAATTAACAACTTTTCAAAGCAAATTCTATTTAATCTAACTTTAATTCTAATCTATGGTGGAAGATAATATGTAACCTCGCTTACTATTCAACAATAAGAAGTGATTCAAGGCAAATCATGCTCAAGAGCTTTTATCATTCAAAATAGTCTCAATGCGACAATATACATAACAAGTCTCCACACACAATGAAAATGAGAGAGCACTAGTTTATATAGAGCTCCAAAAATGAAATAGACGGCCGAGATTTAAACAAGATTAACGGCCTAGATTGTTACAACCAAACCCTAATTAGGGTTTCCCAAAACAACAAGAGTTAACCATCAGAAAACTATCAGAAAAGTGGCAGTTCCAGCTATAATCAAGGAGAGGCGTCCTTATCCATTTGAGTGGCATTGTGCTTGGCGAATCTGGACACTACGGCAATGACTTCGTCCATCGTGACAGGAGGTAACATGCTGATCCAGAATTCTAGTCCGTCCAACTTCTCGGTGCATCTAGCAAAGGTACTTTCCCAATCTGCCTCCTGCTTCTCAAATTCCTTTCGAATGGATGAGAGTCTTGCCACTCTAGTGAAGTCCTGCTTCGAAAATGGTCCAGTGGTCGAGAAGAAAGTTTCTTGAACTTTTTGCTTCAGTCTCTCCAACTGCATGTCGTTCTCCCGGATGACTTCACGGTCGAACACATCTGTAGTTATCATGCACATCTTCTCCTGGATTTTCCTGACCTGTTCTTCAATTCCAAGCCCATCGATTCTCGCCTTCTCCAATACTTCTTCTCTTATTGCCACTGCCCAAAACCAGTGATGAAAATCATATGCTGCCCCTGCAGCAATCACCTTTTTATCAACTAACTCCTCCCTCGGAGTGCTTTTCAAAATTCTAAGGCTCGGAATAAGCCTTTCTTGCATATCCGGGATACCATCCCATGTCTCTGCCATATCCATCAACCTAGAAAGAAACGAAGAGGTTCGTCCATAAGCAAGCGCCAACCTCTCCATGAACAAGGCAGCCTCCATGCCTTCACCTGCCATCCAGTCTTGCGCTTCCCTGGCTGTCACCATTCCATGCTCAACTTCCTGAGTCATCTCCTGTGATGAATTGAGGAGAGGAGGAACAATTGCATTGCCTTGATCTAGCGGCTAGGTCAAATGTTGTATATATTCTTTGAGACGTTTGACCTCCTTTTTATACTCTTTCTTCTTGGTCACTTCCTTTTCCAGTCTCGCTTTAATGGTCGAGCCGGAATTATCTAACTCTTCTACTTCCTGACCTTTTGAAGTCGGACCAAGGTCAACAGTGGTGATAGCATACTCCTGCGGAGTGATTTCGTCTTGTGGCTTATCCACTGTAGGTACTGCAATGTGCACGGAATGGTGGCCTGTCTCGTTCCTCTGGATGGTGGAAAACTTCTTGGCGGGCTTCTTGGTAGCAACTTGTTCTAATCTTGCCAAGAAATCGGCAGTATCGTCCTCTTCTTCCTGTTGAGCTTCAGCAGGCACCTGAACTTTCATTCTTTCTAATAGCCAGTCTGGAATGGTTGACTGTTCAATGCCATCCTCTACTTGAACCTCGTCCTCGTTTGGAACATCCATGACTCCTCTGAGGGCGGAAATCATTCCTTCCTCTAAGTCATTATCCCGGACATCCATGTCATTGTCTGAACCTAAAATCTCTGTGCCTGCTGGTGATGCAGGCTCTTCATCATCTAATTGGATAGGTTCATTGTTCACTTCCTGAGCTGCAAGAGGTTCGAGCATCTCAACCAAGGAGTCGTCTATATTAGCCACCAAATGGTCAACATTCCTGGACGCCGCTGACCGAGAAGGTCCTCCTTTATGCTTCTTGGAAACAGGTTTTGCACTTGGCACCATTTCTTTTCTTTTCTCTCCAATCCCAACCAAGTCTTGATGGGATGCCCCGGCATTAGAGGAATATGACTCTGATTCGCTCAACAGATCATATGTGAGCGTGATTCCTTTTTGTCTCAATTCCTGAACATGATCATCAACCCACCATTGAGAATATTTCGTCACTGGCCTCATTAGGGTGGCTAGGTCTGCATGCTCTGGCTCTGACCACTTCACTGGAGGGAGAGGTCTGCTTTCCTCAAAGCGAGGCTGGACATGGTTTCCATCGTCTTGTAGTTGGTCAGGCACTCGACAGAACTCGATTGTTCTCATGAAATCTACGGACATCCTGGACCACATCTTTCGTCTGATCTCGTATTCATCGGCAGCATTTGCCCAATAATCCTCCAGTTCTGCCCTGTGCTTATATCTCCTTCCTTCCACTGTCCGGATATTATGATGCTTAGGTCGCCATTGACCACACAGACTTGCTAATGCGCGAAGGTACCATTGGATCTCTAATCTAGCACTTTCAGCTGCTTGGGCGGATGGGCAGTACTCTAGCATGTTCCCGATGAAGAAAGGGAACGTGACGGACGCCTTCTTGGTCGGCCTCTGAATATTCTGGTACTCTTCTAATTGCCTCAAAACCTCGAGCAATATCATCCGATTAGTCGGATAGATTGGCAATTTGTAGGGATTTCCAGTAAATCCCTGGATCCTGATATATGTGAATTTCGGGAATTGGATGAACCAAGACCCGTATTTGCTGATAAGGCTTTTTGCTTCATGGCTCAACCTTTGATGTATTCCTCCTTGGAGCTTTCTGGTGATATGCATTAGGAATGCATCATGCACCCTCCTGAAGTGAGTCTTTTCTTTCAATTGGAGCTGAGGATAGCAGTCGTAAGGCCTGAGCTCGTTCTCTCCATTGCCAATTCTGCCTTTGCAGCCCAGTCCTGGATATCTGTATGATCTGGCCAATAGGTATATCACATATGAACTCATGTGAAAAGACTTAGTCTCTTCAAGGTTGATTAGTTGCTCGTGAAGGTTATCACTTATCATCCGCGACCAGTTAAACATCTTAACTCCGGAGGTGACCTCGTCGATGAAGTAGTACATCCAGCTCTCAAAGAAGGCGCCTTGCGGATTGCCTGCGATCCTGTTCAGCATCAGCACGATATCTCCAAAATCTTCCTTGAAATCCGTGCGGCGAGGTCTCTTGGGCATCTTCTTGATTGATGGCTTTGGCTTGTCCCTCCATACCTTGTTGACTGTGGTGGCGCACAAATCTGCCTTGCTGTCATATCGCATTTTGGTTTCTTCTTTGGTCTTATAGACCGTTTTGAATCTTTCGGGGGATGCAAAGGTTTCACAGTTACAACTTCGTTCGATATGCAAGACTTCGTCTAGTCGAGGCGATGATCACATCTTTTGAAACCATAATGGCAGAAGCACGTTCCCTTATTCAACTCAGCACAATCCATGGCCGGTGGGAATCCAGCTGCTTGGAAGATCCCGTTTCTGACCATTCTTATGGCTATTGCTGTGGGAAGTCCCTTCTGACCGTATACTCTTTGCTTGAATTCGTCAACATCCACATGTCCGAGGTCAGTATCTACAACATTCTTCCACTTTGAGATGACCTTGGTCTCCTTTTGGACACCCTTATTGGCGAACTTCATTTTCAGCTTCCTTGATAATCCTCCTGCCGTGTCCGTCAACCTGCAGTCATAAAATTAACATTAATAAAAAGACTTTTAAAATAGTTTAAACCTCGTGCCTTGGATTCGAAAAAAAATAATAACTTTCAGCTGTTCAAATAATTAAAATATTGCAAAAAAGCAAGCTGAAAGTGACTTTGATGGAGTTGAAAATTCCTGCCAGAACTTCGTCAAGAGGAAAGGGCATAAAAAGATAGCAAATTTAATTAACCAATCCTCAAACCTCAGTGAAGGATCGTCAAATGTAAATCAGATTTAAAAATCTGATTTTTTTGAAAAGTGCGCCCCTCTTCAAGAAGAATTCAGCTTTGAAAATTTTCTTTTTCTTTTCCCGCGAAAAATTCCTCAGCATAACACTGCTTATCCTTCTGGACAATTCGACTTTGCCTATTGATGAATTGATTGCCTGACGATTTCGAGAAAGATTAAATTTCTCTTCAGCTGTGTGTGAAAAAATGAGTTGCTGAAACTCATTATAATGCTGAAGGATTGAATTCGATTTAGCAACTGCCATCTTTCTTCTTGATCCTCGATTTGTTTTCATTTTCCAAACAGGCAACTTTCCTTTTATTTTCCGACAAGGCTCAGTCTCGAACTTATCCGGACAAATCTCCTTGATCTTCAAAAATTCGATTTTTCATTTAATGCTTATCTTTTGATTTTTCGAATTTTTAAATAAACTTTAAATCTTTAATTAAATTCGTGGTGAATTTAATTTTCTTCTTGCCGGATTTCATCTCCGCCTGGCATACTTCATTTTCGTCCGATTCGTGTCTGGCAAATTTGATTCCGTCCAAGGTATTTTTAAATTCCAAATAGTTGAGAATTAATTATTAAAATATTAAAATATTTTAATTAATTCCAACCCGTTCGTCTTGGGCCCATGGCTATCTCGATTGTTCTTCCGTTTTTCTTGGCTGAGAGTGTATTTTCCGATTTTGTCCTTGATTTCGTCTAGCCAAACCAAAATTCAAGCCGTTCCGTCGAAAATTTCATTGCCAGATCCTCATTTTTCTTTGCCAAGGCGAGATTTTAAGCTTATTCTCCTCTGCCAAAGTCAAATATTTCCTTGCTCGGTCGAATTTTTTTCTAGGCAATATCGTTGTCTGAATGTCTTTGCCGGTCGAATTTTCCTGACGTCTGACATATTCTTCATCCTTTTGGTCAAGGACGATCCTTCCTTTCCTTTTACCTCGTGCATTTTTCTTTAGCCAAAGTTGACAATTTCTTCGCATTTTCCATACTTAGGCAAATTTTGCCTTTCTTTTCCCTCATCGTATTAGGCATATTCCGTTTCATTCCTTGCCACATCCTGATATTCTTTAGCATTTGTCCCTTCAAGCTTGGCATTTGTCCTCTCAAAAATGTCTGGATGTCTAGCCAACGTCTTCATTTCTCATCCATTAGCCTCTATACTTAGGCGAATTTTAGAACTTTCTTTGGATTTGGCCTTGACACTTAGCCAAAAAAAAAATCTTGCCATCTTATCATCTTGGGCGGACTTCCTTGTCATCTTGGACGGACGTCATGGATGTCTTTGCTATTTTACCAACTTCTTCCAAGTGCATGGTGGACATCCTTCCTCTTTGGATGTGCATCTTGGACGTCCCTCTTTTCTAGGGCGAATTCCCTTGATGTCTTAGCACTTATTCTCGGCTCTAAGAACATCCGCTTTGAGCGATACTTAAAATGTTTGGCCGAAATTACATATTACGTTTGGGAGGCTTTCCGCACGCCAGCATATTCCCCGAAATTTCCCTCTTAGTAGGCATCGCTTGCTTAATGGGGTATTTAATTTACTTCTCACCAAAAGCCTAAAAGCGGACTATTTGACGCTTCGGCCAAATTCCGCTTTTAAAGGCGGACTTGGCGCTCAACGCCCTGGGCGGCTTTACCAGCATAAAGGACTTTAGAATTAACAGGATATCCCGCTTGAAGATGGACTTTTGAGACCCATAGCATACAGGTGGAACGGAGCATCGCCAGGAGATACTTGCCCAGCATATGGCGGACGAGCATCCATGGACATTACGAAGTGGCCCGGACTTCGAGTCATTAAGAGGATGGCCATTTTGGCATATGGCTGAGGACTTCACTAACACTTTAAGACTTATCCCATTGAGAATGCGAGGACTTTAAGAGCTGAATTGGCATTTTTGGACTTTAGAAGTCTTTTGGATGAATCCCAAGATGCAAGGCGGAATTCATGAAGTGCAAGGACATCAAGGGCGGACTTCATAGCATGCATGGATGAGCAGGGCGGACTTTATGACCTTTTAGGATGTCCTTCCTTGCTGCATGGCGGACTTCTCAAGTCTTTTGGACATTTCTTCATCCATTCTTCTCATCCTCCATGGCAAATTTCAGCCTTGAGCAGATTTTCTACAAATTTCTCCATTTTTGAATTGATTTTCATGATTTCACCTTCAGATCTGATCGATCTTGACTGGTTTTTCCAGATTTTTGAACGTTTTTTGGTCTGATTTTCATGTTTTTGAACTTTTTTTGCAAATTTTTCAAATTTTTCAAATTTTTACTTTTTGATTTTCTGAGAGTTCTGGTGAGTTTTTCGGACTTCTGAGTGCATTTTCAAAACTCGGGACCCTTCTAAAAATAGAAACTTTCCAAAAATAGAAACTTTCTAAAAATAGAAAAAGCAACCCTAAAAAATAGGGAACCTTGTTTGGTCCGAAAATGCCAAAAATGAAAAATTGAAAAAACAACTTTTCCTAAAAAGTAGGAAGTCTGAGTGTGAATTCCATGATCGATCTTAAGTCTCTTGGGCCAACCGAGCAGCTTCCATGGCGTCATGGCAGTTCAAACGCAGATTCGGCTTGGCTTGGATAACTCTCGGCAAACCCATTTGGAAACTCTAAACCAAGTGATCTCTAAATGCCATTTGCAGGAGAAGAGCCTAAAGAACTAGCCTTGACGAGCTGGGGGTCCACATAGTGATGGTAATAATGAAAAGTCACCAGCGGGACATAGAGTCAAACATAACCAAAATAATCAATAGAGTCAAACATAACCAAAATAATCATCACTTGGTTTGGAATTTCCAATTCCTATCATAGTATCACAACTGAAGCTAATATTATCACAAAAAGGAGCAATATTTAAAAATTACAAATCTTAGTTTGTGATTGCTTGAGGACAAACAATCTTGGGTTGGGTGGACTATTGACCCACTTTATTCTCTAAATTATAGCAATCCATAATGATATGCACAAAGGTAACGTTGAGTTTGTGTGGCCGAATAGTTATTATTTCGCAGGTCGACTCCTTTATGATTAGCACTAAGGCCGACCTTTATGGAAATAAATTTAAATTAATATTTTGGCCGACTTCCCTTCATTAGCATTCAAGATGGAAAACAATTTTAATTTTTAATTATCCTCATAGACTGGCCGACCTGTCAACGTTGGTGCCCAAGACAAATTCATCTAAAGGTAATGTTGGCCGACAGTTTTGAGAGATGTTTTACTAAGTCAAGGGACAACAATGCCTTTTACTGAGTCAAGGGACAACAATTCCTTTTAGAAGGTTTCTTACTTGATTTGCAAGTCCACTACCCTCTTATATTGCTGCCAACTTTACATTGACTAGGTTTATGCATATCCAAAGGTTTAAGACTTCATATTTGCTTTCATATGCTATAGGTTTTAGCACCCTTAAGAATAGTGCAGCTGATGACTTATTCTTCCTAGTTAAAATCTGCATTCATTCTTTCCCATTGTATAAACTTTATGCTTTTTACCATGAGCGGGCTTTTGACTTGGTCTTACTTGTTTTAAGCGCAGACTATATTGCATATGAGGCAGTGCTATTACTATGCAGACTATATATATATATATATACATATATATGCATATATTAATATATGTTTATATATATTTATTTTCTCAGGATTATCAAATGCATTTATTGCCAATTAATAAATATATAAACATATATTGAAATAACAATGATAGATACATATACACAAGTATATAATTATATTAATATATATGTGAAATATTCCCCTTACTTTTTTTCCCAAAATTAGACACACAAACCAGCATCAAACCACTAATTAGCATTAGCTCCAAATGTAAATCAGCATGGAAAGTAACTCTAACCAAGAATTTTCACCAAGATCCCAATGTGGGCGAAGTGATAGCATATGGTCAGAGGATCATTAGGTATAAACTGAACTGAAATTACAATTCATCTGCTGATGCAGGCATCCACAAGTAGTGAGAATACTTCACTTATTCAGTGGGTTAGATTATTACATTATTAAGGTGGCAAGCTAGCCATTAAATCCTCTCTTCCACTTATTTCGTGGGGGGAAAATAGTCCACACAACTACTTATTTTGTGGGGGGAATTTACAAACAAGAAAGATGTTTATTCTAAAACTCAACCACTCAATTGTGGGAGTGTAATCAAGTATAAATTGCAGCAATAAATGAAATAGCCGTTAGTACTACTAACTAGCTTTACAATGAATAGAAATAGCTGCAAATAAGAGAGATAAGCTTCCAGAATGTTCTTTATCCACACTGGCGGTAAACCATCCAGGGGTTACAATGATGTGAATTAATTACAAGAAAATGTAGCAAATTAAAGGACTGAAACAGTACTACTGTTTTTAGTTTTACAATAAGAAACAGCTGCAATTTTCAAGTGTTTTTACAATCTTTACAAAGCACAATGAAAAGGATGAATTCTCCAATAGATAATCTCTCAATTATTGATGCTTAAAACCAAAATCAAAAAACTGAAGCAATCTGATATAAAAGTCTGCAATCTGGAAATGTCTATCAGCAAACAAAAAACACATAAAAATGATCATAACTCCTTCATGATACCTTCAAATGGCCTGATTTAAATTGCAAAAGCTCTTTGGAAGGTAGGCGCCCAATTCACCATACAAAATCTGCATCAAAACTCATTAGATAATTTTTGTTCGAACTCCAAAGCCCTCTGCAAGTGGTACGGCCTTCAAAGGGGGCGATTTCTTTAGATAAAAATCTGCACTTCATTAAAAATTCTGAAACTCTCCAAAAGGGGTCGCCAATAGTCAAGGAATTGATAGGACCAACACCCAGAATCAAAACTAAATCACACAAAAAGCTGTATATAAAAATCTCCTTCAGCCAAATAATAACCAGCAACATGAAAACTAGAAATATCTCACCAAAACTCCACAATAATGCTCAATATGTACTTATGGATGAAACACACTCCCAATAGACCATCTAGGGAACCATAGTTTCAGGCCTGAAGAATGGAGTAAACTTGTTAAGCTTTCCCTTAGCCAGATTTTGGATTTCAAACCAATAGCATAACTTTACAATATTTTACAAAGATGAGAATGAATGAGCAAGGCCTCAATAAATAAGTTTCAAATGGCAAATGAAACACTTTGAATTCAAATAATTTGAATCACTTCAACTTCAAAAAAGGGCAACACTTCAACCATTCACTTTATTTTGAAATAATAAAATATTATTCATCTTCCCTTTTTGGCGTCCATTTCAAAATGCAATAAAGCATTTATTAAATCATTAAATGCTCAACTTGACCCCTTAATGTCCCCTCTTTAAAACAACTTGAAGTCATCAAGTCTAGGCGTGGGGTACAACTTAAAAACATGAAATTGACTAAGTATAAAACTCAGTCCAAGGAGATAACCAAAACCAACGCCAATACTGAAACTGATGGATTGCCAAAAATAGCATGATGACCTGAGCAAAACTGCTGATGATGCCACTGCCAAAATTAGACTTACTAAAAATAGCCAATGCCAAAAATAGTAAGTTCACCTCAAAACCCACAAAAAGCTGAAATGAGTTGGACACAAGACTTATTGAAAGTGGAAACCCTAAATTCGCACATTTGAGTAGCCTACGGATTTCCGGAAATAGGCTAAATCCAAATGAAGTGTAGGGCGAAATTGGGGACATTACAATATGTATATACATTATAATATACATATATATTAATATATAGTATGTATATATATAACATTGTTTTAATATCTTTATATAAACACATATGTATATATGTATATATCACTTCCGTCCAATCGATATACCCATGCATATGGTAGTCCGTCGATATGTCTATCTATGTATACTCATGCATGTATTTACTCATATGTATGAGTTTATTGTAGACATGTACATATATACATATATATACATTTTATGTATATATCTCATCAATATAAATATGAACACACAAGGAAGGACTTTTACTCGATATAAAGAATTAATCACATTCCTCAATCACAACATTCATAGAACAAGATCATAACCCAATATAAACATTCACAACCAAAACTGAAGATCACTTACCTTTTACCCAAATTGACTTTACTTGACTTGGACCAACTAGGGTGTGAGTGTGTGTATGCTTAGTTAGGCTCGTTAAGGGTAACCTGACCAAGTTTTTCTCCCGAGTGATTCTTCCCCTCTTCGGGAGGTTCAAACTTGTTCCTACATTTAGCTTAGTACATTATAACAGTAGTTAGCCGATCACAATACAATCATATGCATCATATATTTCATAGTCATAATCATTATAAAACATCAAATTGAATAAAAAATTCATTCATCATATTTCCATCAAGATTCATATACAAAACACATTCATATATATATTAAAGCATTTTAACCAAACAAGGTAATAGTAAATAGGTAATAACACCTGGGGTGTAACAACTTGCATGCACAAATCAATGATATAGCTCTATGCAACCAAGCATTCTTAATGATTCATCTTTAGAGCTACAATAATCCACATTAAATGAAGGGAAGACCATTACAAATGCTTATGATGCTTCAAAGTTTTCATTTAACTCTCATTACATTCATACAAACAAGTGTGGCAAGAGAAAACCCACAAGGTTCAAAGATTTCCTTGAATTGTTATAGTTTTCCATGGAGAGATTTAGTATATACACATCTTCTTTTGAAACCCTTATTGTGATTTTACAAAATGTGATCTATGCTAGACTTGCAAATATTGAAACCCTAGAAATTGAGACACTTGTAGTCAAGAATGGAATGAAATGATCAACCCTTGTTACATCTTTCTTCCTTGTATTTATAGCATTCAATTACAACATATTCAGATTTTCTCGTTGGGATTCATGGGGGTTGCATACTAGTCAAAGAATTGAATGCACTAGCACACTACTCTACTATATAATCTTTCTTGGAGTTTTGGTTGACTACCCTATGGTAAAAAAAAACATTCATTCTATGCTTAGAGAAGTATCCTCATACTTGCTCTTGGACACGTGCGAGTAGTGTTTGCATTCATGGCATTCATAATGACCATAGCTGTTTTCATCATCTCCACATGGCTTTACAATTGCATCCATGCCATTGAGGTGAGCAATGTCATTTAGTAGGATCTAAGTAGTTGTACATCTCCATAATAGTCAATAATGGGCATTAATGGATCTTGGAAAATGTAGGAGAGTAGGTGACATTGGGTGTTTGAATGATAGGGGTCCAAAGTTTTTAATGCCTAAATGATGAATGAACAAAAGAGGGGACTAGGGGTTTGGGTGTGGGGATGTGAGATTTAGGGGAAGGTAAAGGTCCACAAGCCTAGAAAGGAGGAACAATAAAGCAATGGGGATTTGGGGATTTGGATCCAATCAAAATATTTACAAGAGCTATGTTGGCATTAAAAATCCCAAAAGTCCTTGAGAAACAAGGGAGTGGGAGCTATGAGCTAGGAGATCGGGATATCAAGTGCCATTCCACCAGTTAGAAGAAAGTTTGAAAGCCCTGTTCATTCTCTAACCTGCTTTCAATGATCTTTGAGAAGTTGCAAATTTATGTGTTTAAGATCACTGAGAAGATGGGCCAACGAACAAGAGATGGATATATCTCTCTTGCACTTTAGGCTCTAAAAAACCTAAATGGGTACACGTCAAACAACACTAATTTTGAATTAACAATGGGATTATCATAGTGAACAACAAATAATTTGTTCATGCATATAAGTAAGGATTTGAAAATGATTTTGCAATATCAACTTTCCTATTACCCTTAATGCCTAGACCTGAACATAACACCTAAAAAACTAACATGCAACACTAAGTTGTGATTCTTCATTTTAAATATTTGAGTGTGTAGGGATGTTGAAAAGATTGGTTCCTACTTATTGAGATTATAGAGTTTGAAAACTGCAGACATATATTATCTTATCAAATAAGCTCCATGGTTTATCAATAGAATATTATTGCTTTACAATAATTTAAAACCCTAACTAGAACAACTTTGAGACTTAACTATGGAAATGTGAGTGCCTTACAGTGACATAAACCCCAATGATTCACTACTCATAGTCTACTTAGTAATCATTTAATATTACAACAATCCCACTTATTGTTTAGAAAGATTTATTACCCTCCTTGAAGGCATGCAAACTAAACAAACAAATCTTATAGCAAATGTGCAAGTGAAGATTTCCAATTTTCCTTGAAAATTTACTTCTCTTCAAGAGTTAAACAATGTAGTAAAGGAGACAAACTAAATGCAAATTTCTATTCATCTCAATTTCAAAAATTATAATCATTATTACAATACATGCCAATAAAATTCGGATGGATCTCCATTATCCCTTATGAAAAAGATTACAATTTTTTTATAGAAGTTTCTCTTCATAGGCCTTTTCTCTCCAAACCCTTACGAATGAAAAATCCTTTACATTATATAGAATCCATTTCGAAAAATCAAGCCAGTTGTTATAAATATTTGGAAAAATGAAAACATCACATTGTTGGGAATTTTCTATTTTCATCCAACTTTTGATTTTGAATTTGTTGCCTTCCGCTTTGCTTTTATAGGTATTTAAAATATATCACCAAAAGTATTTGAAATAGCACAACTTTCAAGAGCCATAACTTTTGATCTGCGTACCCATTTGACCTCCCTTTCTTTTAAATTGAAAAGCTCAGAGCATTTTTTGCAATTTAAACTTAGGCCCAAATTCCATTGTTTGAATCTTCAAAATAGGAATTTAAGATTTTTTCTATGAATTAGAAATTTTGAAGGTTTAATAAGTTGCTATTTGAGTGTGATTTTTTGGTTGAAACTAACTCTCAAGGTTGACTATGCATTCTCGAAGCCTTGGATAAGTTTTTAAATCTCTACATGCTTAAATGCAAACTTACTAAAAATAGCAATCCTTCTATTTTTAGCTATTTTGATACTTTTAAATGTTCTAGACAATTTTAGAGGATTTTTAATCAAGTTTACTCAACTAGCTCAGAATTATTGTAAAGGGCTAACCTTATATATAGACTACAAAAAATTCGATCTTGACTTGATTTAGGTAAATCGAGATGGCAAAGGGGACACAAACTAGGATGAAATTTGAGCAAAGCAAGTTAAAGTTTTAGCAATTTCAACATAGGCTCCAATAAACTTGCTCAAAAGCATGTATTGAGGGAGGTTGGGGCTTTGGGCTAATTGTTACTAGATTGCCTTGGAGATGAAGTGTCATGCAAAGTTTATTGAGAAGGCAAGGTTTGGGAATTTTGGATACCTCACGCAATGTGGGAGAGAGGGATGAAAAGGTCCAAGGATCTGCAAATGAATTTCCAAAGAAGAGTGAGGGTTGGGACTTTGACATACCCAAATACCATAGTGCTGAGGGAAATGAAGGTTTGAAATCATATTGGGGTTTGGGGTTTTGATGCAGGAGCATCTAGTGGTGTAGAGGCAATCTTGCATCACCCAAAAAAAAAAATGTTTTTCCTTATTTTTTTTAGTTGTTTTGAGTCCCATGATGGCACTTAAGGGGTCTACAACAGTCAAAAGTTTTAAAAGGCGAAAAACAGTCACTTACTATTTTTAGTAAGTCAGCCTAAATGGGCTCATATGGACCTGAAAATTTACCCCAAGGAGCGGAACTAAAAAACATATCCGATGGTAGAAGGATCATCTCAATACCTTGTACCATTTGGGAGATATTAAAGTTTTTGTCTTGCGAAATTTCTCCAATACAGTTTCAAATTCAAATTTGAAAACATTGGTAGCCTTGGAAAAACTCAAAAAATGGACAAAATGACCTTCAAGTGACTTTGGCGTTGTAGATCTCTTTGAGAGCTTTCCAACGATATATTATAATAGCAAGTCAGACACCCGAGTCAAAAGTTATGGCTTTAGGAAGTTGTCCCACTAAAAAATGAATTTCAATAAAATATCTTCCTGGGTGAGAAATTGGACGGCTGGACTTCTGGCGCCAAAACAAAAGGGAAAGTTACACTTTCCAAAATATTCTAAGGTGGTTATTGGTGTAAAATAAAGGGTTGAGTGGAGGTTATAGGGGGATGGCTCCATTAGTGCAAATCTTGACTCCGAATAATAGATTTTTCTTTTCAGAGTTAATTTTGTTGTAATGAATCAATCCCATGTGGCTATAGCACTGTAATTTTTGAATCTATAATCACTTTTTGAAAGTAATGGAAAGTGAGTTATATTTTGTCTTGCATCTTCTGTGTTGATATCTATTGTTGTGTTTTGTGTGGGTTTTGGGTGGTGTAACCCTCATCAAGTAGTAGAAAAGCAGATTTCTTTGAGTGTGTGAACAGATCACTGAACATGAGGCAATTTGCACTAGGACTTGTGGTTGTGGGTTTCTGAGAAAAGTGATCAGAATGCCTCCACCAAGAAATCGTGGTGGTGGAAGAAATGTTGTACCAAAAGAGGGTTTTAGAGACCTGCAGAGACAAGTTCAAGCACTGCAAGAGGAGCTACATCGAGGTTTTGAGCCAAGAAGAGGAGATGAAAGTGAAGATGAAGCTGAAAATGAGGAACACTTCGAAGAGGAACAAGATGCAGTAGATCCGGAACAAGTTAGATTATTTAAGACCATCTCCAAGATTGGAAAAAGGCCAAAGATTGATGTTTCTACATTTTTTGGGAATTTTAACCCAAAAGAGTTTATTGATTGGATCAAGGATATGGAGTACTTTGAGTACGAGGAGGTGGAAGATCCTAAGAGGGTCAAATTTGCAAAGACCAAGCTAAAGGGTCATACAAATATTTGGTGGAAAGAGGCACAATTAGAAAGAAATTGAAGAGGAAAAGAGAAAATAAAAAGATGGGACTGAATGGTGGACAAATTTAAAAGACAGTTCATTCTTGTGGACTATGAGCTAGATTTGTTGAAGAAGATACTAGGGTTGAAATAAGCGGGGAAATCTGTCAAGGAGTATACAAAAGAATGCTATGGTGTCTCGTTCAGAACAGGCCATTTTGAGGCCAACAAGGAGAAAGTTGCCCTTTATATAAATGGTTTGAAGCTGAGTATTCAAGAAGAGTCGAGTCTGGTAAGAATGTCGACCATTGAAGATGCATATCAGTTTGCTTTGAAGGTAGAAGAAAAGTTGAATAGAAGGTTTGAAAGAAAGCAAAGAGGTGGAGGTTGTGGTGGAAAGACTAGTGGGAGGTCATATGTAGACCGAAGTGAAGATCAAAAGAAGACTGAAGGATCCAGTAGCAGTCAAAACCAGAAGGGAGATAATACCTACCGTCCTCAAGATCAAAATAATGGAGACCAAAGAGGAAGAGGAGGCTTTCGTGGAACCTGTTTTCAGTGTGGGGAAGGACATAGATCCTATGAGTGTCCTCAACATCAAGGAAGGACAAATAGAAGACTTGAGGGTAATGCACAAGTTGCTCATGTAAATGAAGATGCTGAGTCTTCACAATCTGAGGATGCAAAAAGAGGGGAGGTTCTTGTTACTAGAAGAGCCTTGCTGAATGAGGAGAAAGAACCAACTCAGAGGAATATCTTGTTTCGCACAAGATGTAAGTGTGAAGGTAAAGTTTGCAATGTGATTATTGATTGAGGTAGTACTAATAACCTTGTTTCAGAAGAGATGGTTAGTCAGATGTCCCTTGCTATATTGACGATAATTTTTCCAGATTCCTTAATATTGCAAACGAATGGATTTGATAGGCTGTGTTTAAACAAATAGATGTAGTCTAATGCATACAGTTGTGACCATCCAATAAATTGCATTGATGAAATAAGACTTCGTTAGCAGCAACAAATCTTCATCACATTTCAAATAGTGGAGCATTACATCATTTCATCAAGAAGACTATATCTGCTACAGAACTAACAACACCATTTCAATTCTGAAGGCTCTTAATTCAAACACAAAATTTCTGCAGTGATAACTAAGGTCAAGTACATCTGCTGGGAGTGCATTTCTGAATATTATAGTTTGTCATACATATCAGCAAGGCACACATGTAATCATACATGAAACTCAGCTGCTACAGATTAAGCTATTGGCAGTAGAAAGTATACATCATGTGAGCAGATCCAGAATAAATTTAAATGCATTTACAAGACACCCCACTCACAGGGAATGATGCCAAGCAAGATTGAGAACAGAGCTCATGTTGGTAACCGTTAGCCTTAGAATCTCCAAGGGACTATGAGAGACTCTTGCACATTACATGACAGCATTGTGAGTTCATTCAATTTCAAGGTTTCACACGACTGAGCTGATTATAGAACATTAATATATGGATAGTAACAGCAATAGATATATTATTTTCTGGGCATTCAAAGACAGAAATACAACTGTGGCCACTTAGGTTTAGGTGTCCCACCCAAGACTTAACTAAAGTGAATGTCACACTAAGAGCACACAAACTACAAAATATGGCAGGCGAAATTACTCAGACCTGGAGAAATAAGTCGATTCCAGCTTGGGGATGAGAATCACATCCTCAGAAATACCCGAAAATACATGGGCTGTCTTCAAAAATGATGAGTCTGTGCGAACAGCAACTAAACTTCGCCTTGACACTCGTTTTTTCTCTGTTCAAGGGGGGTGGAGGGCGGCGCCTAAACAGCAATAATGCAAATACATCTTTCCCAGATCTCCGAAAGCATCCAAGACCCAAAATAGAGCTAATACTCACACATTCGCCCCTCTCTATTCTTTAATCATATTCTTTTCAAAATGACCCATATATGGAATTGCGTGGCTGAGTTAAGTGCGCTTGGGGTTTATTACATTGAAACGCCTTCAAACTTCCATAAATACTTCCCAATAATTGTTCCCAAGAAGCTATACTCGCTGTGTTAACAAAATCACGAAATCTGGATTAATTCTTCCAGCTAGGTCAGATTGTTCCATTGACGAAACTGGTGGCCAAGGTTTCATACCCGCCAACAAAGAAGCTCTCGAGCTCTTTCCCGTGAACGATGAAAGTCGTAAAAATGAGAATGTTCCAAAAAGTGGCGAATCCTTTCCTTCCTCTTTCTTTTGTATTTTTCCATTCAAAAGTAAAGTGACATTTTATAAAATAATGTCTTTGCTCTTTTTTTTTATAACACCAAATAAGTGACTTTATAACATTTCACTTGATTTAATTAAATTAATTGATTAAAGTCATCCTTTAGAACTTAATTTAATTGTTGGGACAACTTAATCAATTAAATTAGTTTGTCACTTAACCATAATCTTGGGGACATTACAGTTAGTAAGTTGCATTTTGGAGAGAAGAAGACATCCAAATCCTTACCGGATTGCTTGGTTGTAGAAGGAGCATAAAGCTTTGGTAAATGAACAATGTCTGGTAAAGTTCAAGATTGGAAATTATCATGATGAGGTATTGTGTGATATTATGCCTATGGATGTTTGTCATATGTTGTTGGGCAGACCGTGGCAGTTTGATTAGCAAGCGGTGCATGATGGACATGCCAACACCTATTTCTTGAAAAAGTATGGCATTCATCATAAGTTGAAACCCCTGAGGGAAGCAGAAGAAAAGGTATGTGGTAATGCAAGGATTTGTTTGGTTGATAGAAGAAGGTTCCTAGAAGGTATGCGACACAAGCATATGTGTTTCGCATTAATCCCTAGAGTTGATAAAGAAGATACTAAGGAGGTACTTGTAGAGGTTTCAGATTTGTTGAAAGATTTTCGGGATATTATTTCTGATAATGTGCCTGAAGGTTTGCCTCCAGTAAGGAAGATTAGCCACCAGATGGACCTGATTCTTGAAGCCAATTTTCCAAATAAGGCAGCCCATCGTATGACTCCAATAGAGAGTGAAGAGTTGAACGAACAAGTGCAAGAGTTGTTGCGGAAGGGATTGATCACAAAGAGTTTGAGTTCATGTGCAGTACTAGCACCAAAGAAGGATGGGGAATGGCGAATGTGTACAGATTCTAGAGCCATCAACAAGATCACCATTAAGTATAGATTTCCCTTGCCGAGAATGGATGACATTATGGATTGTTTGAGTGGAGTTGAGTACTTCATGAAGATAGATTTGAAGAGCAGATATCACTAGATCCGAATTAGAGAAGGAGATGAATGGAAGATAGCCTTCAAAACCAAGGAGGGCTTTGTACGAGTGGTTAGTCATGCCCTTTGGGCTAACCAATGCACCGAGCACATTTATGTGGCTTATGAATGAGGTATTAAAAGAATTTTTAGGAAAATTTGTTATTGTTTATTTGGATGATATTTTGATTTTTATCAAGACATTGGAGGAGCACCTGACACATATTCAAAGAGTTTTTTAGAAGCTAAGGGAGGAGAAGTTGTTGATTAATTTGAAGAAATGTAGTTTTGTGAAGAGAGAGTTGGTGTATCTATAATTTTTTTGTCTTAGTAGAGGGTCTTAAAATGGATCCAAAGAAGGTGGGAGCTATCATTGAATAGCCTATGCCGAGGAGTGTTAGAAGTAAGGTCATTTCATGGTATAGCAAGTTTTTACAAAAAGTTTATTAAAAATTTCAGTAGTATTTGTGCACCTCTAACTGAAGCAATGAGAGGGGATAAAAAGAATTTTAAATGGACTATAGGAGCAGCAAAGAGTTTTGATATGTTGAAGAAGAAAGTCATAGAGCAACTTGTTTTGGCACTTCCAGATTTCAATAGGGTCTTTTAGGCAGATTGTGATGCTAGTGGCAGTGCCATAGGAGCTTTTTTGAGTCAAGAAGGTAAGCCAGTTGCCTATTTTAGTGAGAAGTTGAATGATGCTAAGAAGAAACATTTTGTCTATTATCAGGAGTTTTATGCTATAGTTTAGGCTCTGAAGAAATGGAGACACTATTTGTTTCCAATAGAATTTGTTTTATATATTGATCATCAAGTTTTGTTGTATCTTAATAGTCAAGGAAAGTTAAATCAAAGGCACTTAAAATGGGTTGAGTTTTTGCAGAGTTATACTTTTGTTTTGAAGCATACGAGTGGAAGGTCAAACAAAGTTGCAGATGCCTTAAGTAGAAGGGAAAATTTATTGATAGAGATGAATATAGAGGTTGTTGGGTTCAATGAACTCAAAAGTTTGTATCATGAAGATCCGGACTTCGCAGAAGCTTGGAAGGCTTGTTTGGAACTTGTTACATTGGATAGGACAAAATGGTTGGATTTCGTAATCCAAGATGGGATGTTGTTTAAAGGAAGCCAATTGTGCATTCCAAGGAGTTCTATGAGAGAGAATCTAATCAAGGAGAAGCATAGTGGAGGATTGGTTGGACATTTTGGTCGACATAAGACCATTGCTCCTGTTAGTAAGAACTATTACTGGCCACAATTACAACAAGATGTGAAGAAGTTTGTACAAAGTTGTAGAGTATACCAGATGGCTAAAGGGGTAAGTCAAAATATTGGACTATATACGCCATTACCTGTACTAGAGAGGCCATGGGAAGATATTAGCATGGACTTTGTTCTGGTTTACCAAGAACATAGAGAGGACATGACTCAATATTTGTGGTGGTTGATAGATTTTCAAAGATGGCACATTTCATTTCGTGTCATAAGAACAGTGATATTCATATTGTAGAGTTGTTTTTCAGAGAGGTGGTGAGACTACATGGTCTACCAAAGAGTATAGTTTCAGAAAAAAAATACCAAATAATTTGTTGGTTATTTCTGGAGGACATTATGGAAGAAGTTGAAGACAGATTTGAAGTTCAGTTTTGCACACCACCCACAGACTGATGGACAAACAGAGGTAGTGAATAGGAGTTTGGGAAACCTGCCGAGATGCTTAGTAGGAGATAAGTGCAAGGGATGGGATTTGATTATACCATAGGAAGAATTTGCTTACAACAATTCTGTCAATAGGAGTACTAGTAAATCCCCATTCCAGATTGTATATGGGAATACTTCGAGGAATGTTTCTGAGTTTAGGAAGATGGAAAAAGGAGAAAAGAGTAGTGTCGAGGCAGAAGATTTTGCAAAGCACCTAAAGAACCTGCACGAGGAAGTGAGAAATCACATCAATAAAATGAATTCTCAATACAAAGCTAAGGCTGATCAGAAGAGGTGATTTAAGGAATTTCATGTTGGAGATGAAGTCATGGTTCACTTGAGAAAAGAAAGGTTCCCAATGGGAACGTATAACAAGTTGAAGATGAAGAAATTTGGACCATGCAAGATCCTAAAGAAGCATGATTCAGGAAATGCTTATGAGGTAGAGTTGCCTAGTGGAATAAACATTTCTCCCATGTTCAACATTGTTGATTTGACAGAGTATCATGAAGGAGATATGGATGATGGATTGATAAAAGAATAGTGGAATCTTTCAACAACTACTTCAAAGAAGGAAGAGATAGAAGGAAGCTTGGATAGCCGTGTGGGTAGAAGTACAAGAAATAGGTAGTATGAAGAATATCTGGTTAAATGGAAGCAAAGGCCTATTGAAGATTCATCATGGTTGTCTAAGGCAGAGGTTGAATGTCTTGGTTTTCCTCCAACACCATCAAAGTGACAAGGTCACTTCTCAAATTACCCTAGGTGTCTGATGCAGGAGCATCCAGTGGTGTAGGGGCAATCATGCATCACCAAAAAAAAAAATGTTTTTCCTTATTTTCTTTAGTTGTTATGAGTCCCATGATGGCACTTAAGGGGTCTAAAACAGTCAAAAGTTAGAGAAGGCAAAAAACAGTCACTTTACCTAAAAATTTATCCCAAGGAGTCGAATTGAAAAATGTATCCGATGGCAAAAGAATCATTTCGATACCCTATATTGTTTGGGAGATATTAAAGTTTTTGTCTTGAGAAATTTTTCCAATACAACTTCAAATTCAAATTTGAAAACCTTAATAGCCTCAGAAAAGCTCGAAAAATGGACAAAATGACCTTTAGGTAATTTCAACATTCTAGATCTCTTCGAGAGTCTTCGAGAACTTTCCAACAATATATTATATTAGCAATTTGGACACCTGAGACAAAAGTTATGGCTTCGGGAAGTTGTCCCACTAAAAAAGTGATTTTCAATAAAATATCTTCCTAGGTGAGAAATCTAATGGCTGGACTTTTAGCACCAAAACAAAAGGGAAAGTTACACTTTCTAGAACATTCTAAGGTAGTTATTGGTATATGTAAGAAAGGGGGACCAACCACGTTCAAGGCCCCAGGTCACGCAGAGCCAAGAGCGGAAGACTGCCCTAACTTACCTTAGCTTAATGGGGTGTTAGGAAATGCGGGACAAGAATGATGAGGACATAAAGTCCCTAAATCACTCTACGGACCCGAAACATAGAATAGGGCTAGGCGAGCCGGTTTTCGGGTTTAACTTTGTGCCTTAGGAAACTCTTTGCCCGAGGACGAAAGTGTGGTTCCAGGACAACAGTGTGGCGCGCTGGCATCTCTCAGGTGCGCTGACGTCTGTACAACCAGAGGACTGAAGAGACAAGGTTAAACATAGGAAAACTAACAAACAACCTAGCTAACTACTTTCAAAGGGCCAAAACAAAGCTATGAAGTAGGCAAGATATGTTTGAATATGATAAAGTAAATAAGCAAGAGTTAGGATGATAAGAATAACCTCACAAAGGTACTCGTTCGCCAGCTAACTCTGAGCTACACGTCCATCTGCACACAATGAGTAGGAAAATTGTTGGGTGGCTGTATAGGGGCTTGCCTTAGTCAGACCCCGTTTAGGTTTTTCCACCTCCATGGACAACCAAGAAAGCGATAATGGAGAAATAGTATGATAAAGAAAGAAAGTAAATTAGAGAACACTAAAACACTATAAACAGTAATGTGCCACTCAACCAAATAATAGAGAAGAGGAGTAGAAAGCTTACCACCTCCACCAAGAGCACTCAAGGCTAATGGGGGGAGAAAATGAGAGGACTCAAGTCTCTGCTGCAATAGTGTTGTTCCACACTTGCTCTACTAAGTTGATGGAGTGATGTTGCTGCTATGGAGTGCAAGAGTGTTGCTAGAATGCTAGAATGGAGACTAGAATGCTTGAGCTTGTGAGAAAGATTGCTTGAAGGGATGAAATGGAAGAAGGAATGGTGAATTTGAAGGAGATAATGAAGAAAACGGCCATATTCGGGTCGGTCAGTCGAAGGGGGGCATTACAAGTCGACTCCCAATGAGAAGTGTAACGCCTCTGCAGGCTTAGACGTGGGAAGCTGCCTGGGACATAAGCGCGCCGTGTGGACATTTGTGCGCCATGCGGACATCCCCGACAGTTATTTTTCTGCCAACACACAAAACAATCGCCAAGTAGAACGAAGACAGTGGGGTTATATGGAATTTAGCCTTCGAGTTTGGTTTTCTAAAGTGGAGAAGGGAAAAAAGGGGAATTTGCATAAGGGGTGCAAATTCGCTCCTATACATTTTGCCCCCACTTTAGTGAGTACGAATACTGATGAGTGCTTTGGTAAGGTAGATCAGAGAAGTAGTAAAGTTATAAATGTATACCTGAACTGTCAAGGAAGCAAACCACGATCTAGTGAACTCGAGAGTGCAGGACAAGAAGAGGACTCCATAGCCCCACAAAACTATGAAACTGAAGAATGAAAGCGTATTACAGGCCCACAGACTTGCAAGGAGGCAACCCCCAAGATCTCTCACATGAAGGAAGCCCCGTAAAGTAAGCGCCTTATAGGCCCGCAAACTTGCAAGGAAGGTGTCCCCCAAGAACTTTCACATGGAAGATACCTAGAAAGGTGCCTTATAGACCCGCATATCTGCAAGGAAGCGTCTCCCAAGATCTCTCACATGGAGGAAGCTAGAAAAGCGCCCTACAAATCCGTAGACCCATAGGGAAGGTGTCCTTCAAGATCTCTCGCATGGAGGAAACCCAAGGAAAGCGCCCTACAGACCCACAAATCTGCATGGAAGGTATCCCCCAAGATTTCGCGCATGGATAAAACCCAAAGAAAGCGCCCTACAGACCGACAGACCTGCAAGGGAGCCACCCCCAAGATCTCTCACATGGAGGAAGCTCAAAGGAAGCGCCCTATAGGCTCACAGACCTGTAGGGAGGTATCCCCCAAAATCTTTCACATGGAGGAAACCTGGGAAAGCGGACTACGCAAAGTCAGAAAGTGGCCATGTAGGCAAGTAGGCGGATAGTCGCGCAGACCATCGACAATTTGGAAGACTTTCAAAGGGGTCCCTTGGGAAGTCATCGTGAAGAAGGGGATCCACTCAAGGGACACGCTGTTCGAAAGTGCGAAGGAGATGTCTCTTTTCTTGAATTGATTCATCGTCAAGGGATCCTTTTGAAAAATGTCCACTTCATCAAGGAATTTGAAAGGAAGAATATGCCCCCACGCAAGGGGGAAGATCAAAGTTGTTCCCACTTCGGAGGAAGGTTTCCAAGTTCTTTCTTTACGAACCTGTGATGAAGGAAACACATTCCATTAGGGTTTCAAGTCGAGAATGTGATTCTTGAAAATAAATTTGTGAAGACTTCCAAGAAAAGATTCGTTGGCAACGAATGCGTTTATTGAAAATCAAGATGTTGAAGAAGAAGCTTTGTCACACATAATGTTAGTTTTAGGATCAGATTTTAACAAAAAACAGAAATCACAACACATGAACAATAAACACAACAGTTTACCTTGGGAAAACCCTCCTCGAGGGAGAAAAACCCAGCCAAAATTTATCTCTTATATATTGAATTGAATGAGCAGAAATTTGCTTACAATCTTATGCCAAACGCAAGGCCAATATGATGCAATAATAAATCGCACCTCTCTTAGATGCAAAATACACAATGATAATAATCTCTCCTTGATATCGATCTGCACTAAACAATATTATACTCTGCTGTAGAAGTATGAACTCCTTGATGTCTTGCAAATGTCTTGAGAATTATGTTGATGTTGTAAGAATGAGCATCGCCTTCTTTATATACATGTTAAGGTGCCTCTTTACAAGCAAAGCGACTCTTCACAAGGGTCGGCCTCATTCAAGAAATAAACCTTGAGAAAACCCTCCTTCTCAAGGGAGAAAAACCCAGCCAAAATTTATCTCTTATATATTGAATTGAATGAGCAGTTTACCGTGGGAAAACCCTCCTTCTTGAGGGAGAAAAACCCAGCCAAAATTTATCTCTTATATATTGAATTGAATGAGCAGAAATCTACTTACAATCTTAGGCCAAATGCAAGGCCAATATGATGCAATAATAAACCGTACCTCTCTTAGATGCAAAATACAAAATGATAATAATCTCTCCTTGATAACGATCTGCACTAAACAATATTATACTTTGTTGTAGAAGTACAAATTCCTTGATGTCTTGCAAATGTCTTGAGAATTATGTTGATGTTGTAAGAATGAGCATCGCCTTCTTTATATACATGGTAAGGTGCCTCTTCACAAGCAAGGCGAATCTTCACAAGGGTCGGCCTCATTCAAGAAATATAAAGATAAAATATAATTTGCAATATGTAGGCTGCTTGCCTTTAATTAAGGAGAAAATATCTCCTGAAGCTACCAAACACTAACACTTCCTCTTAGCTAGGGAGATATTTTCCAGATATCTACATCATGGAGTCTCTCAACATGACGCCCACAATGGCTACACACCCATTTGTGGAAAGCACAAAGGTTCATCATGGAGTCTTTCAAAGTGATGTCGTCATGGAGTCTCTCAACATGACGTCCACCATG
>VDFB02026939.1:0-24536 GCA_007258455.2 Sequoia sempervirens
CTACTATTTTTCCTCTTTTTTTTGCGATTCTCCCACCTACCCATTTTCTAATTTCCCCCTGCCCACCAAACCCATATTGTACATTTTTTTTACCTATCTTAAAAACATGATTAAATATTTAAAATACATAGCATGGGTTTTCATACTCACCTTGTGGGGCACCACAAAGTGGGTCCAGCATCTCCGCAGGTCATCTGCTTGGTGAATGATCTCTGTATCATAATCCCGCGGCATTGTTGCTCCATCTCCTCTCCCTCTTCTTTACCATTTCCTCACTTGCTACAGTAACAATGAGGCAAGGTAATTCTTCAAATTACCTTTTAACCCCTCTTTTCCCCCCTTTTTCAAATAAAAGGTATTTTTTACCTTTTATTTACCTTTTTTTTCTTCCAACTAATCCCCTTCTTTCTCGGAGCCGCCATTTGCAAACCTACATCCAATCAACTCCATTCAAAAGTCAAAGTTGCTTAGTTTTTACCCTCTATCCAACGGCCTTCTCCATTTCTTTTTATCGAGAAGTCTGGGGCCCCCTTGTTTCTTCCCCAACTGCCCTCTCGAGGGGGCATACCCTATCACTTTCTTCCATCCATTTGAAGCAGGCACTAGGGCATCCCTCTCCTTTTTTCCCTCCTCTTTCAGGCTAGGGGCATCAATCCCTATCACTTTCTTCATCCCCGACATTTTATTTTTCTTCGAAACATTGTTATTTTAACAATATTTCGAAGAGGGGCAAAATGTAGACACCCAAATTTGATCACTCCATATGATCAAATTTACCTCTTTATTCATCAATTCTGTCAATATTAATTTATTTAATTAATATTACACTTCCCACATAAGACTCTTAAAGTATTTAATTTAATAATTAAACACTTTATCTGGTGCCTTTATCCTCTCTAAATTAAATAAATACACCAATTTATTTAATTTAGTCATTCTAATCTTTTGAATTAAAATCAATTTAAAATTCTTCTTTTCTCCCTCCTTGTCACATCCTCCATAATCCATCACTAATTTGAATTAATTTAATTAATTCATATTTAGGGTGTGCATCCTCTTAATCAAGGATTAATGTCACATCCTCCTACATTTGCCACTTGTCTCTAATCTCCATTAATTATCATAATCAAGTATTTGCACAACTTTAATCAAAGTCATTAACCACTTTTAGCACCACTTTTTAGTCAATCTTTCCATTTTTCCTTTTTGGGCATTGACCCTCTTTCCCATGAGAATTTTTAATTCTCATTTATTCATCCTATGTCTCTCTCCTCCCCATGTGAATTTTTAATTCACATTTTGTCTTTCCAAGGCTTCTAGAATGTTTGACATGTCACCTCATGCACATGTGACCAATTCCCACCTTTTTGGAGACCCTCTCTTATCCATTAGATTCTCCTATGAATGTGAATTTTTAATACACATTTATTTCTCCAACCTCTTTCTCTTTTCCCATGGAGATTTTTGAGAAATTCCAAAATTCTTCAAGTGTCATTTTCACTCCCACTTGGGGATAAGAAGTTCCTTTTTAAAGAAATCTTCTCACTCCCCAAGGTACTTGGAAGGTACTTGTCCTTCCTCCACATCATGTACCTCTCTTCCACATCACCTACACATCATCCTACCTTTATCCACTTCACAATCCACATGTCAAGATGTGAGGGCTTGTGAGTCCTCAACTCACCTTAGCCCTTCATCTTGCCCTTGTTGGATAAATCTCAACCATTGAATTCTCTAGAGAATTCAAGTTTCTCTATAAATACCCCTTCCTCTAAGGCATTTCCAACACTTAGCCATTTTGCAACTAAATGATGCCATTTTGTGCACTCATTTAGTCATCAATTTCATCCATTTTCATTTGCATCCAAGCACATAATCAAATCCTCCATTTAGCCACATCAAGAGCCATCAAGGAGCATACAAATCAATCCAAATCAAGGGCCAACCAAGGAGTTTCAGCTGCAAAAAGGAAGGTATAACCATTTATCTTCATTTAACACTTTCCTCTTTGCATTTATAAATTCCTTAGGCTAATCATGAGGTGTTTCATTATGTTTTCCATTGCATTTTAATTGCTTAGAATAGGTTAAATATTTTGATATCGAGTACCTACAAAATATTTAATTATATAAATTATATAAATTATTTTTCATCAATATGATTGGCTAGGAAGTTTTGTATGTTATTGGAGGATTTTTAGGAAAAGTGAAAATGAACTATTATTTTTCCTAGTTTTGAGAACTAAGAACTATTATTTTGCCTAGTTTTGAGAACTAAGAACTATTATTTTGGCTACATTTGAGAACTAAGAACTATTATTTTTCCTAGTTTTGATAAGTAAGAACTATTATTTTGGCTACATTCAACCATTGTTTATATAACTTTCATAATTATTGCACAAAACTATTATATAAATTTTATGTTTAAATAATAATTATTTAATTTTTTCATATACTTATACTATATAATCATTTCATTTTATTTATATTTCATTTAATATAAAATAATTAAAATATATATTTTTAAAATTTATATTATATGCTTGTACAACCAATAATTGGTATCAGTTTAAAGGATTAGAGATAGGAATTATATGCCAATGCAGTCAATAATTGGTAAACTTGCCTAAATTTTTCCCATATAGATTGAACACATAATTTTTATTGTTATTATTAGATATACTTGCTTTATTTTTTATATGATTTATTATTTAAATTTTATTAATTCTCATATTTTTCTTTTTCTTTTAAGAAATCAGTATATATATATAATTTCTTAATAGTTTTATTTATGGTTATTAATATATATTTTAAGATTTTGATATTTTTATATTTAAAAAATAAATAAATATTGGTTTATAATTTTTTTTAATGATCATCAGATGGTTCTCTTTTGTTATTATAGGTTATATTTTTCTTATTTTTAGGAATTCTAATATAAGGAATATGTAATGAACTCTATCCTAAATTTACTCTTAATATTTACCGAAATAAATTATTGTGAAGAGGTGTGAGAAGAGGAATATCATAAATTGAGGGTGAAAAGATAAACTCAATTTATAACTTTTTTCTTTAGTTTTAGAAACATTATGTTCTATGTTTGGATAAACAACTATTATATTTAGTGTTATTTATTTGACAATATCACTTTTTCAAAATATATTTTGAATCTGAGCACTATGTTTACCAACATGATCAAATACTCTCACCTCCAACAAGAAAATGTCTAAAAAGAACTTTCCTCATTTAATACTAAAATGTTCTTCTTTATTAACAATCATCTAGCAAATTAATTGATATTTACACATTCAAAGTTATATTGTAACAATGAACATTCTAGTTCCACAAAATAAACATAACTTTCCCTTGTTAATTGAATGCTTAGAATAATTACACAATTATTCAATAAGCTAATTCAAATTGTGTATAATCCTTATATCTAATGACTACATATTGATATAAGAGTATTATAGTACTTTACATTTATTTCTTCCAACTACTCTTATCTTATTTATTTCTTGTTTCCTTGTTACTAAACTTGGTACTCAATCAAAATTAAATTACTATAAACAAAGTCTATAAACTTATAATTAAAACACTATAAAGGCAAGTACTCGCCACTACGTGGCACTTGTTATCACTTTTGAAGTGGTGTTTAAGGAAGTGGAGACATTATTTTGAGTTATATTTTTATTTAGTAGATCTTTTAATTCAATAGATTTTTTTTTGTCACTTTGGAGCTGACCTTAATTTGAATATTTAAATATAATTTTAGATTTTTTTTTAGTACATTATTTTTATGTCACTTTGATAAGGACCTTATTGAAATAATTAAAGATAGTTTTAGATTGTCTTTTATTTAATATATTATTTTTATGACACTTTGATAGAGACCTTATTTAAATATTTAACAATAAGTTTAGATCTTCCTTTATTTAATAGATCATTTTATGTCACTTTAAGATCCTTGATTTGAATATTGATGAATTTGTTTATATTACATCTATACTTAAAATATGTTTTGAAAACTATTAAAATAAACAAATAAACATATTTTGAAAGGAATCATTCTTACAATGATTTGAATATAAAAAGAATTTTGTAAAAAGAATTGTTAAAATAAAGAGATGGGAAGTATTCCTATTTCTAAATCTAATCATTTCACACTTAAAAATTGTGTTAGAATTCTCACAAACATAAAAAAAAAGTTCCTGCGAGTACCATAATAAAGTTGATAATTATATAATTTACGCCGAAGGCATATCCTTATTTGAAAGAGACAAAGCTAAATTGTAAGATCGATGGCCTAAATTGCACGAAAAGGGGTGTCATACGATTCAAACAATTTCAACCATTCGATATTCGCATTTTTCATTGACCAATTTCCTTCAACATTTTTAAGGTGTTCCTTACTTTGACCGCGCATGTGAAAAGCTTTTTAGTATGGTACTTTACGTGGAAGGCGTGTCCTTCCACCAATTCTCTACCGTGTGATTTAAAAATAGCCATGGAAAATAATCAGAAATGTGTTAGATGTTAGACAGATTGTCATATATCAGAAACTATTGGCGTCCATCTTTGTTTTCGTTGGCGACACAGAAAGCTTTCTGAACCACCAAATTCCGATGCATGATACTATTTACTATCTTGACCTTGTTTATGAATTCTGAATCATCTTTCAAAGTGCATTTTCTGATTTCCTTTCACGGTAATCTGCTGACCCTCGGAAAGCATTCCCTTGTACACTATCTCGAAACTGCCCTCTCCCATGACATTGGCGGCACTAAAATTGTCCCTTGTGCCCGTGATCTCTTGTATGTTGAACCAGACTGCACCAATGTTGGGCTTCACTGTGCCCTTCAAAAGGCTTCTGTTTATTTCCATGAAATGCCTGTGCTTGGCTTTGTGTTTAATCTTCACCCACCAATAGTGGCACATAGCGAAGCTACTGAGCAAAAGGGTTCCTTATGTCATAATGAATGCCATAAACAAATATTATTTTCCTTCTGCCATAGAAAATGCCACATTATATGCCACAATGCACATAGCTTGTTTTATCATTTTCAGCCTTCAAACTTCCGCTACATCAAAAACAGAGTTGATGTTGCATTTTCTAAAAAAACACAGATATTTAACCCTAAATATAAAATCTGAACAGTGGTTCCTCGTGAATTTGTTTCTATTTCTACGATTTTTCTAAGACATTGCAAGTGTCCTATAAAATCTGAATATGTTTCTATTTCAAAAATGGGTTATCTGCATCGCTAGCAAGGCAATATCTTTGCAACCAGGCCAATACATGATTACTCAAGATGAATCTTTCTCAAACTTCAAGATAAATACCGGCGGAAAAATTGGAAGCATTGACAAGCCACATGAACTGTTTGACAGAATACCTGAAAAGATTGCATCTCATGGACTGCAACGATTGCAGGATATGTATAAAATGGATTTGTTGAAAAGGCTTTAGAAATGTTCAAGAAAATGCAATTGGCAGGTGTAAAGCCAAATTCCACAACCTTTGTCAGTATGCTCCCTGTGCCAAAAATGGGAGCTTTGGAACAAGGTATGGACATCCATCAAAGCATCATGGAAGAGGATTTTTTTTTAGATATTGTAGTTGGAAATGCTCTAGTAGACATGTATGCAAAATGTGCAAGCATAGTTAAGGTATGTGAACTGTTTGACAAAATGCTTGAAAGAGAGGTTATCTCATGGAATGCAATGATAGCAGGATATGCACATAATGGATTTTTTTAAAAAGCTTTAGAAACTTTCAAGAAAATGCAATTGGCGGGTGTAAAGCTAGACTATAAAATTTTTGCCAGCATTCTCCCTGCCTGTACCAAAATAGGAGCATTGGAACAGGGTATGGACATCCATCAAAGCATAAAGAACAGAGGAATTTAATCAGATGCTGCAGTTACAACTGCCCTACTGGACATCTATCCAAAATGTGGAAGAATAGAAAAGGCACGTAAACTGTTTGACAAAATGCACTAAAGAGATGCCATCTCATGGAATGCAATGATTGTAGGATATGAACAACATGGATTTTACAAGGATGCTCTCAAAATCTTTGAATTAATTAAACACTTCGGAACATATCCTGACATTGTAAGCTTTGCTTGTGTTCTATATGCATGCAGCCATGCAAGTTTAGTGGATGAGGGTTGTACATACTTCAACCACATGATTAACCCTTACTGCTGACACCTACAGTTGATCATTATGTTTGCATGGTTGATCTTCTTGCTTGGGCAAACTATCTTGAAGACACTCCACACTTTATCATTAAGATGTCAGTGAACCATGTGGTGGTTGTGTTTTCTGGGTGTTTGTAAATCACATATAAATATAGATCTAGGAGTATTTATAACAACAATTTTCTTTTTTATTTGGATCCTAAAAATATTGTGCAATATGCTCTCTCAAACATCTATGTAGAAGTGGCCAAGCGGGTGAGGTTCAAATGGCTAGGAAATTGATGAAAGATTGAGGAATTAAAAAGATCCCTAGATGTAGTTGAATTCAAGGCCATAAAATGGTACATGTTTTTCATGTGAGACATATCACATCCACAAACACAAGAGATCTATGCAAAGTTGGATTCTTTGTCACTATAGCAAAAAGTTGGCAATTACATTTGGTTTGTTAAACAACCCCCTTAGAACAATTATTAGAGTTGTTAAAAACCTTTGAGTGTGCGATGATTGCCACACTGCAACAAAATTTATCTCCAAGATAGTTGCAAGAGAAATTGTTGTGGGAGATGCAAACCATTTCCATCATTTTAAATAGGGACAATGTTCTTGCGGAGATTATTGGTGATGTTAAACGATCTAAAAAATGTGCTTGCATTATAATAATGTGCACAGTATCATACCTTCAATAATAAAAAAAGGGACAAAGTTTTATTTTCAGTTTCTAGAATTTTTTCAAAATTTTTATTTTGAGTATTTGGGAATCTAGACTATTTTGTTGGCTTCATAAAATTAGATGCATAAATTGCAATGTAGATCATTGCTTATATACAAACTTGTTTTATGATAATTTGTGTGTTTTATTAAATTGTTTCACCAAACATGCATATGTATGAAAAGAAAAGGTGGAGGAGGTGAAGGAGGATGGTAAAAAGACAAAAGGTGAGGAACACATAAAGTAAATGGAAAAATGCTCAACTAGTAATAAATGGGAGATGGGGCTTATAATTATTCCTATCATTTTATAAAGTATTTTTTTTTGTATTAGTTGTATTATCTATTCCCAATGTTAGGTCAACCATTTATGATTAATTACATGTTCCAATTTATACATTACAAAGGTATATAATTTTATAGAAATACATGTAGATTTTGTCTCATTTATAATTATATATTTTGTCTGGTAAGATAGCTAATAGATTTGTGAATTCATAAATATTTTCTTAATCTAATTTGATTTCAATTTGTTTCATTTTAATTAGAAATAAACTCTTATAATTTATATATATGAAGTAAAACATATTACAATTGTGTTTATGTTGTGAATAACACATACACATACCATTTGAGAAACTCACATAATGAGGTTTATTGATTGTTGTTAGAGAAAAAAATAGCACTTTTATATTTAAAAATAAAATCATATTTTATATTACATTTTAATTGCATATTCACGGTATTACAAAATTGTGTGTGATTCAATATTTATAAATTGATATTTGATGAAACCCAAGTACAAAGATGGTTAGGAAAGAGCTAAATATGGCATTTAATCTCCATTTATTTTTTTCCCCCATTTTCTTCATTTTCTTTCCCTCCAAAAACTCTACCCTTTTTTTCTCCTCGGTATCTTTTTCCCCTCTCTCGCTCTCTCCATATCTCCCTCTCTCACTTATATACGCACACTCTTTGTTTCTCCCTCCCTATAACTATCTCTATCTCTATCTCTATCTCTATATATTTCCCCTCTCTCTCTCTATCTCTCCCTCTCTTCCTCTTCTTCTTTCTCTCCCTCTCTCTCCCCCCTCTTCTCTCTCTCTCTCTCTCTCTCCCTCTCTCCCTACTCTAGATATCCCCTCCATCTATCCCCCTCTTCTTTCTCTCTCCCTCCTCTACCTATCTCTCTCTCTCCCCCCATATCTTATCTCTTATTTTTCTCTTATTTCCTATCTCTCTATTCCTCTCTCTATTTATGTATCTCTTTGTCTCCTTGTTGATTTTCCTTTGAGCTCAGTATTTATACTCTGTTTACTTTTCTTTATATATCTATTTGTCTCTTCTATCACTCTTTTTCTCTTCCTCTTTTGCCTCCTCCCTCCTACTCTTCCATCTTTCCCTCTATTTCTATTATCTCTCTTCTTCATGATCTATCTCTCTTTCTATATTCCCCTTGTAACAACCATCCCACTTAATACTCAGTAATCTCAAGAGGTACTAGAAGGTGATGAAGCCAAACTTAGTAAACATGAGAATTTTTTTTTAAAGAATTAGAAAGCATTTGCATAAGCACAAGAATAAAGTACAACTTTTCCAGATAAATTCAAACTTGAATTCACATGTAATCATAACTAGAATCAAGCTAATTCCTTACAGAATTCATTTATATCACATAAAATAAATTTGGCATAAAGAATAGTTTTACCTCATAGGTTTTTCTATCATAAGCCAGATCATGGAGTTCATTGCATCTGGAATGTCAATCTCTATCTTCACAAGCCTCAAAGAGTCTACTGCTACAGAGGGAGAGCATCATCCGAGTGCTTTTCCTCCAACCACGGACTCAAGTGGTCCCCCGCGCACTTCCAAACTGGAAGTAACCCGGCCCTTCTCGAAGAGTATAGATATAAGGAACTGCCAAGTTTCACCATCTGAGTCCTAGTGATGTGTACTACAAAACTCAATCGACCATACAACTCTAGAACCCTTCTAGCTAAGTATGATCATTCTGATTGGTCGTTCCATCAAGACACACACCTCTGACTCGTCTTAGAAACTATCTCATCCTATAGTTTTTTTCATACTTATTTGGTACTCTAGACTCAAACTAGTCATTATAGAAAATCCATTCTAGCCAATCTGACTTAGAACTAATCCTTAATCTAGGATATTCATTCAATGTAAAGGTTTAGGTATTTCAACCCTTTTAAAAGTCCCTTATTGCATCCTTGCAATATCTAGGGTTTATGACTTCCTGTCATTTTACTCTCAATATTCAATACCCAACATCTTGTTGTGTTAAATCAAGTTTCGACATTTTCGTAGAATCTCTTAAGGTATTATAAAGACTTCTTGTCTTGATCTATGGTTTTCTTCGACCTTTCACTATCAATCAATATATAAGTTCAATTTCATATCCGACATAAGAGTTATAGATGTTCTATATCCTTCTTGTTTCAATACTAGGGTTTAGCTTCTCTAACCCAATGCATGGAAATATCAACATCCTTGATTCTCCCAAGGTAATAACATAAGTATAACTAATCATAAGAACCAAATGCTTTTAGTCTTTCCTAGACCACTTGGCATTGTTTGAGTTCACACTATACGTACATGAACAAACATAATTTTCAAGGTTTTCCCTCACCAATATAATATCAAGGAAATACTAACATTTCATATCAATGATCTTGATCTAAGTTAATCTTCCAACATAAGTTAGGTTTCACCTTCTCACCCACTCTTAGGTGTCTTTAGCCATATGGACAACACCGTGTCGTCATCAAGATGTACATAAGGTTATAAAAAGTATAATGACATCCTTTTCAAATACCCTACCAGGGTGTTTCCTATAAGGAATATATCGAGGAAGGAAAGAGGTTTTTCTTTTCCAAGGACCCGATTATTAATACAAAGTCACTCAACAAGTAGTTAATAAAAGAACTCAAGAATAGTTATACATTACTCGAGTAAGCATTCTTGATAGAAAATCTAGGACTTAGTTGTGCTTCAGTCCTTTCTTCCACTTATTTACTTCTCAATTAGTCAAGCTTGGTTCACTACCAACCACGAAACTATGGTTTGATATTACCTTTAAATAATGAAAAAAAAGAATCTCATAATAAGCAATGATGGTTTCATGCTGCATTCCCAGCCATATCTATGCCAAGAAGGGTTTGAGGGTAACATACCCCGACTACCTTTTTAAGCATCTAAATCACTCTAGAACAATCAAGAATTAAGCTTTCTCGTTGTTGTCATTCTAAATAAATCTCGCAAAGATTCATGCATGAAGTGGTTTATAGGCAAGACTTCCCCACTACTAGTTTTCATAATCATTGTTGTTACAATGTATACGTATATACAAGGATAAGGATATATCCATTCTAAAAGAAGAAAGATTGCTTTACTTACCGTGTACGCAAGAACCCCTTTCATCTCTCAATTATTCTGAATTTGAGCTTGTAGTTAATATGGATGCATCAAGAATTTGGTTTAAGCCTCCATGCTAAGGAAATATTTGCTTCGGCTTCCTTCTTACTCTTTTAATACCTCTAATGTAGATGGTGCCATTAATCTTTGGTCATCATTCAATAGCTCATAGTGCACTTAAGAAGTGGTTTCTACCTAGAATCTAGCTCATATGTACTGTGCCATTTCACCATCTAGTAGTCAGAATTGACCCTGCCAATCAACACTCCTTAACATTATCCAGAGACTTGATGGGTGTTTGTACAATCTTCTTTGGGATACCAAGTAGCAGTTTTTAGAGAGGGAGTCGTTTTGCCTCGCTTCCACTCAGGCTCAATATTCTAAACAATATACATGCATCACACGAGTATATGGGAAGATAGTGTTATATCCCACAATCTTTTTCTAGCATCCATTCTACCAGCACCCAAAATGGGAGCTTTCCAACCAGGTATCGCATCCATTTAAGCATAAAGGATGTATATATTTTGTCTGACTTTATATCTATCACTGTTTTGGTAGGTACGTATGCCAAAGTGTGGAGACATAGACTAGGCACATGAGCTATTGATAGAATGCCTTAAAGAAAAGTGATCTTCTGAGATTGCAGTCCCTGCATGATATGTACCAAAAATGAACTTATTGAAGATGATTTTTGCCATCTTGAAGCCAATGACCTTCGCCAGTGTAAACAACTTCTGCCTTCTGCATGCATGCCTTTTTTATTATTGAATAGCAACTCCCTATTCTATGCCTGTGCCCTTCACCCATTCTGCATGATCTTGAGAATAGTTTCCTCCCATGAAAATTTCCACTCCATTGAAAGGAACCCTTATTCAAATGCTATCACGCATTGTATCCTTTCCTCCCTCCAGCGCTATTGGACTTCTATCCATTAATATCTTTGCTCCACTCCGTAAGGTCCCCAATTAGAATGGATGTATCCTCTGAAATACCCTCCGCAATAATCCATTATTCCAACTGTGTGTCGGCCTTTTCTTGAGTGTAAACGTAAACCTTATTATCTTCACAACCACCAGTCATGATGTTCCTATGTGGCAAAATGCAGATCTTGAAACTATTGACTGTCTTAGTGGAGCACTGTTAAACTAAATGTTGATGCTTTCCCCAAAGCTTGTAGATGATCAATCAGAAGTCTCCAATTCGTTACTTCAAATTGTTACCACGTCCAACTATTTTCCTACTACTACCAACTACCAACCATTATGTCCTTCCTTATCGCCCCCACAACAAGTAAGACAAGAACCGGTTAAAACAATTAGTTAAGGAGGGGTTACCAAGGCACGAACTACCATGAAAGACTTGCAAGATTTGGTGCTTAAAACAAGTGACTTGTGCCACCTTTGTGGCTTCAACACGTGGCCAAAAATGGTTTAAGAAAAGCCATCAAGCATTTCCAAATGACTTCACATACCTATAGGTAGTCAAGCATAGATGATATTGTATCACGACAAAACTTAGGGGTGTGGGTTTGACTGATCTATTCCACTATATTTGTATTTATTAATATTTCATAAAATGACTCTCATAATATCATTTTCCTCTATCATGCATTATAGGAAAGCTACTATTAGTTAGCATAAGTTTATAACCTTCGCATATAACATGCAATGAATATTTTAATAGATTAGAAATTGCATCAGCATAAACTCATTTACATCATTGAAAACTTGTTGAGTTGGAAAATAAACTGAGACTAAAAGGGTCAGGTATCCCTTACCCAACTCAACTGGGTTCACCATTTCGCCCAACATTAGACCTAAGATGGCGACAACTTGTTCTTTACCTTATATCTATACCCCTCTCTCTGATGATGCTCTCCCTCCCTTTCTTGGAGGGTGGAAACCTGTTTCTTGAATACAACTTACAACACCAACTTGAGATTAATGTATCATTAATCATTTCATAATCCTTATGAAATCATCACATCTTGACAACTTTTAAACACATGTCAATTTTAGTCAAATAAACCTAACTCATGAAAACATTGATTTTTCCTGACATTTTCCTTAACATCAAATCATTGAGTCATGCGTAAGAATCTACTATTTACTTCAAAAGTAAAAAGAAAAACATATTTAAAGTTAGGGATGTAACACCCCTCTAATCTTGACAGATAATAAATCTTCTAGTACATATGCATCAAGATGCCAATGAACTAGAATTTAGCGTAGTAAAAACTATGAACATTTCATCGCATTACAAAACAAGGGCCCATTTCTACCATTACAAAATTGTATTAGTATCAAGTTAACATGCACAATACAACATCTAACTTACCACTAAAAATTCTTTGGAAAAAATAATTCTATGCTATATGTTATCCATCATACCTACATATCACTCTATAATGAGGTCCTTATCAATGCATTAACTAGAAAGAACTTCACCCATCATTTTTTCGGTGAGAAGTAATGAAGCTTTATAACATGCAACCTACAATACTTGGAGACAAATCACACAGTCCACGTTGACAACTTAGGAAGGTTAATTAGGGGAAATTCTAGTCTATTTTTTGCATATCTTCCTCTTTTCCCCTCCATATCTTCTTGCCTTTGTGCTCTTGTCATCTCCACCCGTATTGCTACTACTTGTGGCTTGGCCACTACTACAAGGCTTTGCCTTCTCATCAAAGGTGGAGGGTTTCTAGAAGCCTTATAGAAGCTAAAAGTTGTAGCCTTTGACAAGATAGGGACTCTCACAAAAGGATATTTTTTAAGTATGGGCATAAGTTTATAGATTCAAAGGTCAAAAATAGAGATAATTTGTCGTATTGGTGTATAATTAAATTAGATTAAATATATGTGGAAGGTTATTTAGGAAAAAAGTTAATTAAGATAGTGATATATATGAGAAGAAAAAGGGAGAGAGGTTATATATATATATATAACTTGTATACACTCACAAACTCCCTATGTCTATCTCTATCTTCCACCCCCCCTTCTATCTTTTGTGCCTTTCCCTCTATACTTCTCTCTCTATTACTTGTCTTTGTTACCATATCTCTTCATATCTCCCTCTCCCCCCACTTTTCTCTCTCCCCCTCTATGCCCCCTCCTACCCTCCTCCCTCTTTCTATCCCTATCTCTCCCTCTCTCCCTAGTGCAAACATAACATGAGCATGTTCATAATGGAACTTAATTATCTTCCTAATTCAAGGTTTTGTTTCAGCCATGTTTCAAACCCTATAAGTGGATGCATAGTTGATTTAAAGCCATCAGTGTTCCATTCAGACCTTTGTTGCACAAACTCATTTTCTAAATGTACTACCAAATGAGTTCATGTATTGCACACATGTTTGCAAAAAATAGACAAAAAAAAATCCCTAATTAACTCTCCACAACTGTTCAACGTACCCATTGCACACCAAGATGCAATTGCTAGTATACATTTATAATGAAATAACCATAAGTTAAAAGAGTAGACAAAACGTGTAGTTGTCCTATATTGGTGGGCCCCATATGCTACTTCTATATAGCAACAACAAATAAAACGATTTGAAGACTCAGTATTGAGGAAAATTTGTTGGCGGTTTTCATTGTGAATGACAACAACATATTGTTAAAAAAGTCCTATTTCATGACAAATGGATCCCATGCTTTTCTCCAACAACACTTCAAATCTTCCTTAACCTATGATAATCTGTTCCGTCGTAGCGGGGAAAATACGCTTTGTAATCTAATATCAGGACACGATGGTGGCGTTGTGAGGCTAGAAAGCTGCAAACGCTCCGTTAATAAGTGAGCCAAGTACTTTCACCGTACATAGATTAACAGAGCACCTAATAAGGAAAAGCTTCAATTACAGACTGCAATGCTGGTATGGCAATAACATTGAAACGAGGAAATCCTCCTTCCTTGCACAGACCTTTCCACTCCTCCTCAGTTCTCTCTTTCCCTCCAGAGCTGTGCGCAATCATGACCAGATCAAACACAAGACCCCAAGTAGGATCCAGCGCTGGCTTCTCTCGGGCGTTCAGAACCGTATCCACAATGATCAACTTCCCTATCTCTGGAATCGCCTTTCGGCATTGCTTCAGAATGTTTACGCAGTCCTCGTCCGCCCAGTCATGCATTATACACTGCACAATTTCAAGAAAAAACCAAAAGATCCAGTAAGCAAATGTCCTCTGAAAACCCCCTTCTACACAACAAAAAGAAGCACCGAATTCGATCCACCGACCTTCATGAATACAGCGTCTGCGGATGGCACCTCTTTGAACATATCTCCTCCAACATGCTTTACCCCTGCACTATGAAGAAGAACTACTAAATCCAAATAAAAGAGAGAAAGAGAAAGAGATTCCAATTATGGCCAGCCGTTTTGTTGTTACAAGCAATACAGTTAAACTATACCCGGGAAATGGGGAGCCGTATCTATGACGTGGGGGAGATCGTAGTTGATGCCACTGATAGTTGGATGGGCCTTCACAATCTCTGCAACAGTCGCTCTGATGCCGCCTCCGACGTCCACCAAGGAATTCAAGCCTTGAAAGCCGCCCTCGTATTGAGACAAGACCGCCTTCACCACGATGTTGGAGCTGTAGACCATGGCTTGGTTGAAGAGGTTGTTGTAATGAGGGTGCGCCGCGGCGTAGTCCCAAATGTGGAGACCGTGAGCCTTCTAGAAAGCCACGCCGCCCTTGAGGATGCACTCGTTGAAATGGTGCCACGGCGCCACACTCGTCACGTCATTTTGCATGAGTAGCATGGCAGACATGGAGAGCGAGGGCGCCCCCGTGCCGTCTTTCAGCAGCCACTTAGAAACGGGCATTAGCCCGTATCTCACTTCACCCGTACCTCCGCTCGTGTCAGCCCTGAAAAAGTTCTTGGCAACCAGGAAGCGCAGGATTCTGAAGAGGCAATCGACGTCGAGCTTTTGGGTGGGAAGGTCTGCTGCGATTTGTAAGAGGGAAAGGGTTGCTTTGGGGCCGCGCCGCGCAATGATGTCGGGGATTCCAAGCATGACCACGGACTTTACTGCCAGAGACTCCACAAACGCAAACGTGTATTTCCATGCCTCAGTTTGTCCGGCTATTTCTTCTTCCTCGCTCTCGAACATGTTCCTGTTCAGGCCATCACCGATTTCTCCGTTCATGTTTCCCACTATAAACTCTCAATCATGGAGATCTACACACCCAAAAGGCCCAAGGGTTACACAATATATAGCTATTAAGTTCTCTAACGACAATGTGCCATAATCTTGGAATACAACTTCTTTTTTCAAATAAAACGTTTCAGACGTTCTAGAAGTTGGATCTTTCCGGCTTCCTCATCCACCCCCATTTTGTTTGTTCTATGCTTATCAATATGATATCTAGCGACATCGACCATTAAAGACTTTTTGGCTCCGTTTGAAAATGTTTTAGCAATCATTTAATTCGCTTTGATAAAAAAATCATTAAATGTTCTAGAAGTTGGATCTTTCTGGCTTCCTCATCCACCCCCATTTTGTTTGTTCTATGCTGATCCATATGATATCTAGCGACATCGACCATTAAAGACTTTTTGCTTCCGTTTGAAAATGTTTTAGCAATCATTTAATTTGCTTTGATAAAAAAAATCATTCATTCAATGAACAAATTTGTAAATTTGATGTTATCAATTAAATAAATATATTAACGTGGCAATCAACTTGCATATGGCATGGACTGAACTTAAATTTATTTCTACTAAAATTAAAACCACCAATCTATGGGTATTTAGATTTTTTTAAAATTTAACATAATTTTTAAAATAAATGTCAAATAAACATTATTTTTAAATAACATAATCTAAAATAAATATGTCAAATTAAAATTTACAATAAAGAAAATGTAATAGACAGAATTCAATTGAACATAATAAATGTACATAAGGAATATGAGATGATAATGAAAACATACATTGATGTTATGAGTGCATTTAGGGATAGAAGAAATGTAGATGGAGATAGAAAACAAGCTTTAGTCACAAAATGTTTTAATCATTTAGAGAATACATGGCTCCTTTGTTAGTGTTGGGCTAAGCTTAACTAGAGCTTTAGTTTGTGACATGATAATAGTGTGGACCAATCCTTTTTCCAGTGGTAAATATTCATCAACTAACACATGATTCACTTTTTCTAATTTAAATTTGATGAATATATTGCAACTAGCAAGCGCCAAATGGCTAGGATTTTATGAATTTTTAGTCAAATGCATGCTAATTCATTGACAATATTTATAAGATGTTTATCATTCATATCTTTTCCACATTAACTTACACATTTGAATGGTAATCACCTAGAATTTAAGAGGCACATTTTAATTTACCAACACATTTGCTAACAACATTAAAAAATCACCTTGCATGAGGACCAATTTTTCCAATACCAATATAATGCCATGCTAATTATAGGGTCATAATCATCTTGAGAGTTACAACATATATTTTTTATCATTGTGAAATTTTTCCAACATTTATATCAATTGTTTTACAATCACACATAATATGCTACATTTTTACTACATTATTTTACAATCACATAAAGATTCACCAATTTGTACTCCACCATTTTACAATCCCATAAGATTTGAAAAATATGAATTAATATAAATACAAATGAAACTCAATTAATCTTTGACATATATTGTCCTCTTGATTTGGATCATACACAAAGTTACATGTAGTCATTGCATTAAGTAGTCTAGTCATTTTGTTTTATCTCCACTTACCAATATCTTACATGTTTTACATGCCTAAGAAAAACTAGTATTATTCTCGTTCAATTTTTTAATTTATCAAAACCAATAACATGAATTCTCATTTCTATCGATAAATTGTCTTCTACTCAATTAATGAGCTAGTCTATTGGATTTACCACTGCTAATAACTTCATAGAAATTTAACCCATATTGCATGTCTCTAATTTAATTTATATTGACTATTTAAATATTGTATTGCTTTATGATCAATGTAGAAAAAAACTCTTTTACAATAAATGATGTGTCTATTTCTTCAGTTCTTGTAAAATTGCATATAAATCTTGATCATAAACTAAATATTTCCTTTTTGTACCATTCAATTTCTCACTAAAATAATCAATACATAATCCTTCTTATCTTTTAAAAAACCTAGTTATAGTCTCATTTGCATCACAATCAATATATAGTATTATTAAAATATGATAAGGCTAAAGAACATTATTTTGTTACTTTATTCTTCAATAATATTTTTTTTATCTACAATAGTTCACTTGAATTAATTCTTCTTTCAACTCAACTTTTTAAATTAATTAGTGTGCATATCTAACTTTTTTTTGGTAAACCTTAGCTAATCCATGGAAAGACTTGTCTTTATAATGCTTGGTACTATAGCCCATTCAAAAAAAGCTTTAATTTTCTTTGATTCTATCTCTAATTCATCAATGGAAATAAAAAACAAAGATATACCAACTCATCTTTGATGAAACTATATTTATTCACATTTCACTACTTCCTTAGGTAGTTGCATGATCTCTAAATAGAAATGGTATTAGATATTTGTTTTTAATATATCAATGGTATTAGAGCCCCGTCTTTAACATATCAATGGTATCAAAGCATTTTTTCTAGAAAATTTATGACCCTTGTTTATGAAGAAAGCTTTAAATCTCTTTATTTTTTAGGACCTCTATTAATCTTGACTTTGGGAATTGTTGAAGAACTTTGAGTTTTTTTTCCCGGAGTCTCTATTGAGATCTGGTTGATCTAAATTTATTTTATCACTAATTATTCAAGAGTTGGTTTTCTTTGTGCTAGTTTGTATCCCTTGTTGATCCCTTAATCCTCCTACGAAATTCCTACCTAGGTCTCATTTCATGTCTACAATCTAAAATGGCTAAATTTATGAAGAGGTTTTTACTATTTTTTATGATAATAAATTCTATGAAAGAAGTTTTCCATGCACTTGAAGTGAATGATTATCATATGTAGATAGAGGATATACATATTATGATAGTGAGGCTATATGTGATGAAGAACCTACTTCAATATCTGGGTCGAAGAAAGCTATTCTACAAAATATGATAGTAGTATTGTAGAGCTTGAAATTATTAGAGGAAGACGAGGACAAGGACGGGGAGGGTGAGGGCGAGAGGAGAGTGAGTGGGGCCGGTGGGAGAGGAGGGATTTTCATAACATATCTTTGGAGGAGGAGGAGGAGGAGGAGGTCATTTCAAAACATATCTTAGGATGAGGAGGAGGAGGAGGATATTGTACAAGTCATTTCATAACATATATTGTACAAATAATTTCATTTCATATATTGTACAAGTCCTTTCATAACATACCTTAGAAGCCATATCATAACATTAATTTAGTGTTATTTTGACCATATTACCCTAAAATCGGCACAACTAGAACATTGATATCAAATGTTCATGCAATCTAGAGGAAGGCTTCACATCCATTGAGGAGGTAGTAATAGCATACATGACCCACATCTTAAAATTAGAGTGCATGGAAGACATTCAGATCAAAAGGATCAATTTGACACTACCACCCAAAAACTCTAACCTAATTCCAATAGAGACCAGTTGTTCATCAAATGATAATGAATGATCTGAACTTAGTTCTAGTTGGATTGTTCTATGCCACATCTACACATGTCGATAGCCATTTATTTTTTTGCCTCACCCATATTATTGTCCTTTTATACTATTTTTAATAGCAATATAAAAATCATTCGCATATGCGTACAGTCAATAGATATTTCTTATGTATTATCCTTTCGAATGGTAGGTTTAATATTGAACAGTAATTTATGTTTCAAATCTTATTGCTGCCAACCTTTCTTCCACAATAATTGGTTAATGCCTCTCAATATCGCCAATGTTAGTTTATGAAAGGAATTTCTTTGACTGAATATTAATCAGAACATGGGAAATTGATGAGAAAGCCAGCGGTGGGTGTTCTTTGACGAATTTTTCTGATTAGTTCTTGACTTGAATCGAACAGGGCGATCCAAACATCCATGCTTATTATTTAGGCTTGTCATTTAGAACTTTCCTCAGAAATGTAAACACATTTTTGTACTACTTTTCTCACTTTCACATTGAGTACTAACTTTCTACACATTTGCCGAATAAAGACAGGTGTTTGCATAGAAAAAATCAAGCTCAGTTAATCAAACCTACATCCATGCAGGTTCTTCAACATTATGTGTACGATTCGTCGTCGGGGAAAATTTTCACTTCCCATCTATTACTTGTTACCATGGGGAAGTTAACCTTTTCATGCCAAAGGAAGGCTTATGTGTAATGTCCATAAGATAGAAAAATTCTTTTCATATTCAATATTTTTAAGATATTCGTTTATATGTTTAGTAATTTCAAATCTTTATAGTGGGTCAAGAATTTATTTTTTTCTACGATTTGAACGGAGGATGTGTGATGACAGCAATAATAAACTATAGAGCAGTGCAAACAATCATAGTAACAAAAATAGAGGAACAAAGCAAAATAGAGAACATAGAACATGCTGATGAAACAAAAATAAAACAAAGACACTATGAGCAAACACAACAATATATTACAGAGGAGCCCAAAATCTTCCTGCTGCTGCACAATAAACAAAGCCTTTGTTTCTTCCTCTTTCTTGCAAAAACAATTACAAATGCCTCTATAAATAGAGGTCTTAGAATTCTCCACAAAAATTTTGCAGCCTAAAAATCCATGTATAAAAATGAATGGAGGAGAAGAGACTGTCCACAGACAAAAGCTTCTAATTTAAATGTTTCTGTTGACTTGATTTATTTGTTTGGTGGCAAAAGTTTCTATATTAAATAAAGTTCGGTGGTATGTTGATCTTTTGTCGGTAGCTTTGATTTGCTTCACGTGTTCAACATTCTCCCACTTGCAGCAAATGAAGGGATCTAAATAAGTTATAATCATCAAGTCACCCCCAAGCCTACCATGTCTCTACATAACTCATGCTTTTCTCTTGGCAGAAGTTTAGTGAGCATATCAGCAAGGTTCTTATTTGTATGGATCTTTTCCAAGGATAATTGTCATTCCTCCAACACATGTCGAATCCAATGATACATCAAGTCAATATGTTTGGTTTGTGAGTGAAAAGCTTAATTTTTTGCCAAGTGAATGACGCTTTGATTGTCATAATATAGCACATGCTTGTCTTGTTTTATTCCTAGCTCTCCTAAGAATCATTGCATCCATAACATCTCTTTGCAAGCTTCTATCATAGCTATATACTTTGTCTTTGTTGTGGAGAGAGCTACTATTCGTTGTAGTCTAGATACCCAAGATACCGCAATACTTGCAAACGTATACAAATAACCAATGGTGGATTTTCTAGTGTCTAGGTCTCCAACCATATCTGCATCTATAAATCCTTCAAGCACCATATCAGTATTGCCAAAACATAAACAGTAATGACTAGTTCCCTTGAGATACCTGAAAATCCACTTTACTGCTTGCCAATGTTGTTTCCTGAATTTGCAAGGAACCTACTCACTACTCCCATTGAATGTGCAATATCCAGATGAGTGGATACCATGGCATACATCAAGCTACCAACTGTTGAAGCATAAGGAATCTTTTTCATTTCCTCCTTCTCCTTGTCATCACAAGGGCATAAATCGACACTTAATTTGAAATGAGAAGCAAGAGGTGTACCAACTGGCTTGACATTCTTCATATTAAATCTATCTAGCACCTTTTCAATATATGTTTCTTGTGATAGCCACAATTTTTTCTCTTTTTTTTCACAAATGATCTTCATGCCTAATATTTGTTGTACTAGACCCAAATCCTTCATTGCAAACTAGCTATCCAAATCCCTCTTTAACCTACTAATCATATTCTTATCTTGTCCAACAACTAACATATCATCCACATATAACAGTAATATAATAAAATTTCCCTGATCATATCTCTTGATGTAGACACAATGATCAACCTCTAGTCTATTAAAACCATTCTCCAACATAAATGAATCAAATTTCTTATACCACTAGCGAGGTGCCTGTTTCAACCCATAGAGACTCTTCTTCAACCTACAAAACAAGTTCTCTTTTCCTTTTATTTTGAATCCTTCTGGCTACTCCATGTAAATCTCCTCTTCAAAATCTCCATGAAGGAAGGTTGTCTTTACATCTAATTGTTCACACTCCAAATCTAAAGCAACAATAAGACCAAGAATAACTCTAATGGATGACATTTTAACAAGAAGTGAAAATATTTCAATGAAGTCAATACCTTCTTTTTGAGCAAATCCCTTCACTACTAGCCTTGCTTTGTATCTTTCCTTCTTCTCGTCACCCACATGCTTGATCTTGGTACACCCATTTGTTTTGTAGGGATTTCCTTCCTTTTGGAAGTTTTACCAACTCCCAAGTTCTATTTTCCAGCAAGGAGTTCATTTTTTTCTCCATCGCTTTCTTCCATTCTTTTCTATGCTCATCTTTACAAGCTTCCTGAAAACCATCAGGTTCACCTTCATTAGTTAACAAATTATAGTATGAGGGTGTATACCTTTGTGAAGGCTTATGAGGCCTAGAGGATCTATGAACCAACTGTGGTGTTATGTTTTCAAGTTGAATCTCTTGTAAAGGTTCCTACAAGGTTTCTTGTTGTTGTTGTTCCACATTCTCCTGTTGTTGTTCATCATACTCTTAATCTTGTTGCCCATTTTATTGCATTGGCGGGATATTTTCTTGCTATTCTTCAAACCTGCCAACAATTTTCTTAACCTCCAAATTACCTGTAGTCCTCTTAAACATCTCAAACTCATTAAATATAACATCCTTGCTTCTAATAATCTTATGTTTAATTGGATCCCATAAACGATAACCAAATTCACCATCTGCATACCCAAGAAAATGCATTTCATAGATTTATCATCTAGCTTAGTTATGTTCTCTTTGGGAATATGCACAAATGCTTCACATTCAAATATTTTCAAGTGAGAATAATTCACCTTCTTACCAGTCCAAACTTCTTTAGGAATGCCACCATCCAAGGTTGTAGAAGGAGATTGATTTATGAGGTAACATGTTGTCCTCACTACTTCTACCCAAAAATATTTTTCTAAACTAGAATTTGACAACATATTCCTCACGTTTTCCATGATAGTGTGATTCATCCTTTCTGTAACACCATTTTGTTGAGGAGTACCAGAAATAGTCTTCTCATGCTTAATTCCAAACCTGTTACAATATTCCTTGAATGCATTTGAGTAGTATTCTCCACCATTATCTGTCCTCAAGCACTTGAGCAATTGTTAGTTTCTCTTTCAACAGTAGCATGGAACTTTTGAAATATCTCAAATACACCATCTTTGATTTTGATGGGGTAGGCCCGAACCTTTCTAGATGCATCATCTATAAATGTTATAAAGTATGATGCTCCTCCTAATGATTTAATATTAAAAGGCCCAAATACATCTAAGTGTATCAATTCTAACAGATTTTTCTTCCGTTCATGACCACCTCTAAGAAATGAAACTCTTCATTTCCCACCATAAATATAGTGCTCACAAAGATCAAGATTATAAGATTTCAAACCTGGTAGAAATTTTTTTCCCATGAGGATTTTTAGGCCCTTCTCATTCATATGGTCCCCAAGCGCCTATGCCATAGATCTACTAAGTTTCCTTCTTTTGCAATAGCATTTGTATCTAATCTTTTTATCATTGTCATCAATGTATATAAAGTCTTGGTCTTAGGTCCTCTAGCGACGACCAATGCTCCTTTGTTGATTTTCCAACCACCTTTTTCAAATCTTACAAAATAGCCTTCATCATCCAATCATCCCACAAAGATTAGGATCATGCGCATTTCTGGTACATGCCTAACCTCTGTCAGTAGGATATCTTGTCCTTCTTTCATCCTGATCTTGAGATCTCCCACTCCAATAATGCTGCAAAAATGATTATTTCCCAAATGCACTCTACCATAATCACGAGGATTATATGCAACAAAATTTTCTTTGCATGGAGTTACATGGTGAGATGCCCCAAAATCAAGGACCCATTCAAAGCTACCGCTAGAGGTGTTCAAGCATATAGATCTTCTACTAAAACAGTAAGTAAAACATCTCCATCTATAGCTATAGTAGTGGTCTCACCTTCATTTGTGCTAGTTGGCTTCTTATTTTGATCTTTCTGGCTTCACTTCTAGACTCGACACTCTCTCTTCACGTGCCCTGGCTTTCCACAATGATAACAAGTGATCCTGCCCCTTTTTGATTTGGACCAGCCTCTTGATCTTGAGTGTCCTTGATAGCCTCGATCAATCCTCCTACCACGATCAGCTAGAGCTAGAGCTTCTCCTCCCTAGTTTTCCAAAATTGATTTTTGTCATAGCTCCTCATTCATTATGTTGTTGCTGACATCATCAAACTTTAGGGTTCTTGCAGGTGCTAAAGTGCTCATAGCGATGATCAAATTTTCCCAGCTATTTGGCATAGAACACATTAGTAAAATAGCTCTAATTTCATCATCCAAAACAATTTTAATAGAGGCAAGTTGGCAGGTGATTATATTGAACTCATTCAAGTGCTCTGCTACTGAAGCACCCTCCTTCATCTTAAGATTGTATAATTTCTTCATCAAGAACCTTATTTGAAGCCGTGTTTTTTCATACAAATCCTGTAGCTTTTTCCATAGTTTGGTTACCATCTTCTCTCCAACAACATTAAAATACACATTTTTAGCTAGATATTGATGGATTGTCGCAATCGCCATTCTATCCAACTTATTCCAATCTTCATCTGCCATCATTGTGGGTTTCTTTGTTATTCCCTCTATTGGCAAATACTAATCCTTCAAAATTAGTATATCTTCCATTTGGGATTTCCACAGGGAAAAATTAGCCCCGTTCAACTTCTCCATATCGCTCACTACTGTTGCCTCCATTCCTGCTCAATGAAGCCCTACACACACCAAAAATTCCAATAGCCTAGCTCTGATACCAGTTGTTAGGATTTGAACAGAGGATGTGTGTGATGACAATGATAATAAACTATAGAGCAGTGTAAACAATCATAGTAACAAAAATAGAGGAACAAAGCAAAATAGAGAACATAGCTCGCATGATGATGAAACAAAAATAAATAAAGACACTATGAGAAAACACAACAATGTATTTCAAAGGAGCCCAAAATCCTC
>VDFB02026940.1:0-16473 GCA_007258455.2 Sequoia sempervirens
GACACGTCTTCATAATCGGCCAATGAGAGCTGGCCATGTGGCACCCTCCTGGTGCGACACGTGGCCCTGCATTCTCTTATCGTCAACGGTCAGAGGTTGGTATGTTTGTTAAAAAAGATATATGGAGGTTGGGGGATTCGAACCCCATACCTTCCATCCTCCGCAGCAGCCGGCGACCAACTCGCCTATACATCCGCGCCCAACAATATGTTCTTGTCGGTTGTTTTGTTATAGAGTTTGTTGAAATTTGGTTTAAAAGGGGCTGGCCGGGGTTTGGAACCCCGAACCGGCCGAGTCCCAAAAAGACCGACCACCGCTACACCATCCAGATAAATTTAGTGAAATCTTGGCATCGGTTTGTTTTGTTGTATTTTCTAAGCGATAGCCATAAATTAAAACAAACCCCAATTTAAAAGAAATAAAACAAACTATAATCCTTTTTAAGGATTAAATCCAAACCATCAAAACAACATAAGCCGAGAATGAAACACAAAAAAAAAAAAAGGCTTAAATTTATTTTTGGATTTATCAAAGATTATTATGTAAAAAGGGGGATATTTTGAAGATTTTTATGTGTAAAAGGGAGATTGCAAAGATTTTTATGTATCTTGGAGAGATAAGGGAAATATTTTGTAAATCAATTGGTTAAAGGCCAATTTGAGCAAATTTTATGTATAAAAGGAGGGTGTAAGGTGAGAGTTGGAATCAAGTTTTTTTCAGGTGACGAAGTCTTGAAGCTGTGGAGTTAATCGAAAGAGAGGTTTTGTGGAGATTCTTTGAGTCATTCTCACACGTCAGAGCGCTGTTATGCTGCCGAAGTGCTTGGAGAATGATTGTGGTGCTTTGTAATTGATTTTGAAGTTAATCGGATCGGTCTCTCTATTGGAGTGGACCTGGAGACGTAGTCACATTTGTGACGAACTCCGTTATCAATCGTTGTTTGCACTTCTCGTCTTCTCTCTCTTTCTTTCTCTCATTTCCTTCCTTTCTATTAAATCACCTTGTTATTACTTTCATTCTGTTATTTCCTTAGAATTGGTTGATTTAATTAACTTGGAATAAACATTGTAAAAATTAAGCATTCATTTTACGTAATTTAGTCTAGATCCTATCTGAGATCAAGGAAGAAACGAGAACATCCAGAGCAATTTTGTGTTCATCGATTCACATGCAGATTTTATGTTGTTATTTTGAGTTATGGATCTCATAGGAGGTTGATCAATGTATGTCTTGTGTTATCCAAAAATCTCAGTGCCTCGTATCAAGTTGTGTGCAAGTCTGGAGATCCAGTTGGATATCTTTTTGTTCATCAGTGTTTGGTGGCAGACCCAGTTGATATAACGTGTCACGGATATTCAAGGAGTGTTTACTTAAATGTTTTTATGTTCGAGCATATTTATTTTGGTCTGATCTAAGTTTTGGATGCGTATTGAGTATTATTCATGATTTGAGTCAACAATTGTAAATATTTTTAAGTTTTATTGAAGTTGACTTGTTGCGATTAAATTCTTAGTTGTGGATATATATAAATGATCAATTATATCATTTTGGTGTGTGAATAAGGTGTTTCGATGTGTGGTGTGAATATCAGAAGGGTGATTGAGTGATTATGCACAATTCCACTTGTGTATTAAATATTTTGTGGTACAAGTTAGAGCAGAACAGAGCAAAAGCGCAGAATCAGTCAGAAGGATAGAAGATCGACTACTGAGCCTAACCAGAACTATAATCAAGCATTTTTAGATGCTACTCTCTCAGTTCATTCTTTTGGATCTAATCCAAATCTTTGTAAGGCAGTGTGCCTTTCTATTCTGAGCAGTGAGCTCTAGGCGGTGCGACTGAATGCAAGTGCATTCCCACATTGTAATCTTCTTTTTGAGTATACTCAGATCATATTGTGGATTGGTCATCCACCGTGGTCTTTCCCCTAACAGGGTTTCCACGTAAAAATCCTTTTGTTATGGTGTTGTGGTTGTTTTCTTTTTGTTCATGCATATTTCTACTAGTTGAATGTTTTAAGTGGGTTAAATATCAAAATAATAAAGTTAATTCTTGCAGAACACTAATTCACCCCCCCTCTCAGTGTTTCTTGTTTCCAAAAAGTGTGTCAAATCTTCCATCCTTTAGCGCCTCATAGAGGTTTTCACCGTTGGATACGCTCTTTATTTTTACTTTTTCTAGATCTGATACTGCCATTAAATGGTTTTCACCATCAGATCTATTTCATGTATTATTTATTTTTCAGTTCGAAGATTTGACACTCTCTTGGTTGGAAGCTTTGTTATGACGTTCAATGGTGGAATCTTTTTCGAGATTGGTGGAACAGAGGAATTTGACAATAGTGTCATCATTTGAAAAGATGGGGATGTCAGATGGCTCAGTTTGGTCCCAATCTATGAGTTCGGGGTGTACTAAGGGTAAGGAATAGTTGGATTGGCTAAATTCAGAGGCAGTGAGGGTCCCAATGGTGATTTCTTTAGAGTGTCCAATAGTGAAATCAATGTCTATAAGGTAACTCTCCTCTGAATTATCTATTTCACTCCGAGCCTGATCATCTTTGTTGGAGTCATCAATATGTTGTGATCCTATTTCAAGCGATCTATAACCTGAACTTTGACCCTCCTCGCGTATGGATGTATACTTTTGTACTACATCAATGTCCTTGTCATGACAAGACTCTTCGAATAGTGAATCCCACTCATATTCGTTTGAATATGTTTCATGATCATCATTAGCTTGTAGTTGTAGGATTCTTTCAACAGCTTGTTGTCTTGCTTCTTCTCTTTATTCTTCTCTATACCCTAGTCTCCTTTTGTCTTTGGAATGCATTGTAGTAGGTTGTATTGGTTCTACAATGCCTTCTTGTCATTTACCCACAAGACCTTTTCCTTCATATCCCATTTTTTCCAAGATTGTATTCCCTTTGCCATATTGCTATGTCTGTACATTTGAGGTGAATGCTTGTGTTGATTCTTCATCCTTATACAACCAGTTTAAAACTTCCTTGTCATTTGACTCATCCACTAATGTGCCTACTCTTACAAAAGTGCCATCAAAGAGTGTGGTTCGTTGTGATGATTGTTGTCTTGATGTTGATGGTTGCCCATATGATTTAGGAGAAGATGAAAGTTGTGACAAACAGAAGGATTGCTCAAATGAGTATTCCCCCATTCCTTTATCTTTCAATTGTATCTTGGAAACTTGTTTCAATAAGGACTCAAGTTGACATTCTTGACTTTGTGGAGTAGGATTACCAATACCTTTATCCTTTTGTTGGTCTTTTTTCTCAACCCACTTTGACAAGGCATTTAGTTGTTTCCCATCATTTGATAAACCATGAGTTGGAGCTTCCCTGTTGTGCGGTACAAAATTACCTTGAGTTGTCTTGAGGGTGTTGCAATATTGGGGATTGTTTGAGTCAGTTGCAATAGTGATTTCTTGCCCATTGAAAGGGAACTTCAAACATTGGTGATATTTGGATGGAACTTCTTGCATGTTATGAATCCAAGGTCTTCCCAAGAGTATGTTATATGTCAATTCTTTATCTAACACCTGACAGACTATTTCTTTAACAACTGGTCCCACTTGAATTGGTAGTACTATCAACCCTTGTGAAGATCTCTACTCGTCATCATATGCTTTTATTGTGATTTTCCTCTTAGGATCAATGGCATTTTCAGAATACCCAAGTGCACGGACAAGTTTCAAAGTATAGATATTTAGGCCAGCTCCTCCATCTATTAGGACACATTTAACACAGTGCTTGTGGATTAAGACCTCAATGTGAAGAGTAGCATTGTGTGGATGGGTGATAGATACATCATGTTCGGAAAATGATAAGCAGTGCGGTGCGGTCAAATGTCCCACCATAGTTTGAGATTGGAAAACTTCCAAATTGTTTGGTACCATGGTGGCGACTAGAGCTTGTTCTAAGATTTCCTTGTGAGTGGGTGAAATATTGAGAAGTTATAATATGGATATTTGGGCAGGTATTTTTTTCAATTGATCAACTATGTTATATTGGGTTACAGGAACAACATTAGTTGCTTTGGACGTGGAAGGGGTAGCTCCTTTCAATGTTACCTTGGCTTGTCCTGTTGTGATTGCATTGATCAATGAATTGTTTTGTTTTTCTAAGATTTTGATGACATTAATTTGATTGTCATTTGCAATGATGTTGGTGATAAAATTCATGGGCACAAGATCATTGATTTGATGTGGGGTGGTGTCGATATCATGATGTTGATTTTCAATTGTAGCAATGTTTGTTTGGCTCTTGATTTTGATGTCTTTGATAGGGTTCTCCACCACCTCAATACAAAGAATGGTAGAATCATATACATAGTTTATGTTTTTTCCTTTGGTATTTGAAGAGTCGTCCCATTTTTCATAATTGGGTAGAGGGTTCTTGAATGCCCCATGATCATTATTTTTTTGGAGTCCTACAAATATCGTCTTGTTGTCAATCAAGTCTTGTATTAAGTGCTTCAATTGCATGCAGTTGTTGGTTTTATGTCCTTTGTTGCGATGATAATCACATAAATGTGCCTCATTCCACCATGGAGGTTTAACTTGTGGCTCCCAATTTCTTTCCTTTGGTAATGTTATGACTTTAGCTTCAAGGAGTTCCTTTAATGTTGATTCTAATGATTGTCCTAAAGGTGTAAACCTTCTTCGATTTGAGGATTGTCGATATGACGGTGCTCTAGATCCAGCATTACCTTGATTGTTGCTTGGGTTGGCATTTTGGTTATTGTTTTGGTTGTTGGTTGGATTTTTGTTTGAATTTTTGTTCTAATTGGTTTTGGTGGCAGCAGCGGTTAAGTTGAATACAGGTTTTGCATTTTGGGTTTCGACTGCACCATCATTGTTGCCCACATTCTTATTTTGTTGCCAAAACTTTGGTTTGTCACCATTGTTGTAATTGTTAGATGAATTTCATGAGTTGTTTTCATTATAAAGTTTGATGACTCCTCTCTTAACCAAAGCCTCTTCTATTTTAATTATGTTTTCAATCAGTTTTTTGAAGGTAGGTGGACATTGTAATTCTAATCTATAGCTCATCTTGTCATTTAGGTTATCGATGAAGATTTCTATCTTTTCCTTTTTAGGCATGGGATGAGAATATCTTGCAAATAACCTTCTCCATTTTTTTAAGAATAGAAGGAATGTTTCACCCTTTTTATGTTTCAAGTTACAAAGGTCTTTCATTGTTATGTCATGTTGAATGTTATAAGAGTATTGGGTGATGAACTTGTTGACCAATTCTTCAAAGGTGTTAATGGGTGGTGCAAGTTTAGAGAACCATTCAAGACATTGTCCACCAAGGTTTCATGGAAATAATCTCATCAAGTAAGTTTCTTTGTAGGAAAATTCAAGACTCATGGTTCTAAATTCCCTTACATGGTTGATTGGATCGGTTTTACCATTGTATTTGTCATACTTTGGGAATTCGCAATGTTTGGGAAAAGGGATCATGTGGATACTTTGATCAAATGGATAAGGACAAATATCGTTTATCAAGTATCGTTTGGATGTTCCCCTTTGCATGTCAAGAATTTGTTGTTGAAGGTTCTTCATTTGATGGGTTAGGGCAACCACTTGTTCTGGATCATTTTTAGGCTTTTTGGGAGGTGCTTTCAATTGATTCACATCAAAGTCCTCGGGAAATTTGACACCTTGTTTGGCTAGCATGAGTAAGAATTTTTCCCCATTTCTTTCAAAAATCTTTTCTAAGCATTTGTGAAGTTTGGATCTTGTTCAACATTTTGGATATCTTCCTTGGTTATTTCTTCCCCTTCATTGTTGTGAATTCCATGGAAAGGATTTTCTACAACTTCGGCCATGGTGTTTTGAGTTTCACTATTTTGAGATTCGATGTTTTGAGTTTCGATGTTTGGAGTTCCAATGTTTGGAATTTCAATGTTTTGTGTTTCGATGTTTGGAGTTTCAATGTTTGTGTTTCAAGTCCTTTTTCCTTGAGTTTCTATTTTTGCAACCTTGTTTGAATGGGCATACAAGTGCTATAGTTTTCACTAAACTTTGATCTTTGTTTGGGAAGAGTTCCAAGGATTACAAGTAAGTCAAATAGAATGAAAAATTCTAATGAGGCTAAGTTTGATTTGACTATATAGCTTTTTTTCATGATGAGAGCATGACAAATCATGATGATGAAACTAGGCTTAATAATCAAAGGTGTGATAAATTTGATGATTTAGGCACTTTGAGATGTTAGATCTTGGTTTAGGTTGGAGAATTCCACTTGTACAGGTCAGTTTTGACAAGTTTAGACTATGTGGTATCTAAGGAATGATTATGGACTGAAAAAGATTCTAAATTTTGGTTCAAACTGTGAAACAGGGGATAGATTTAACTCTCGGGTTTTTGCATTTAATGGATGCGCTAAAACAGAGCTCGGATGCACTAAAAGATTCCATGGATGTGCTATATCAGAGGATGGACACGCCAAAAAATTGCATAGATGTGCTATAACAGATAAGCAATGCGCTATAATAATGAATGGATGTGCTAGAGGAATGATCAGATGCACTATAACAGAGGGTAAATGCGCTGGAAAAATGCTTAGATGTGTTATAAGATTCTTGGATGTGCTAGAAAAGAGAATGAATGAGTTGGAAGATTGCACAGAGGCTCTACAACAACAGTTGGATGCGCTAAAAGATTGCACGGATGTGCTATAACAGAGAATGAATGCGCTGGACTGGGAAAATATCGTAGTTTCTTGCAGGTTTGTGTTGATTTTTTTCTCATTTTCTAGTCAAAGAATTGGTTGTTTCAAAGGATGTTTTTTGAATCAAGGTTTTCACTTCCAATGTATGATGTTTTGTTTGAAATTTGTTCAAAAACACATTGGTAAAAACACATCAAGCATGTACAACTTAAGGTTGTGTAGGACAATATTTGTTGAGTTCCTACTTGGATTTTACTCCAGCTGCACTTACTTATAGTGGATGATTAGATTCTTGACCCCACTGGTTCCCCTCCACAGCACTCACTTCTATGGGGTAGGCAAGCATCAATACCCATGAATCTCCCATGGCATATTTCTCATCTCTACTAAAGGCCGCAAAAATGTGGAACAACTTCAGAACGACCGTTCTTGCACCAACAAATAGAATAAGGATTTTAGCCTCGCTACAACAAAGGGTTCTAGTATAGGCATTTCGTTCATGGGATCCATCATCCAGGAAGAGATTGTTCCCTTTTTGTGGAATAATCCTCGTGCTTGAATTTTCCCAAGTACCCACATTTATATTCCGATTGGAAGTCACTTGGCTTTAACGTGTTATTGGTTGAGTTGTTCCCTTGGGTGATTACTTTTTCCCACAAGACCCTCTAAGGATAAAACAAAATAAAATCGAATGGGTCTAGCTTTTTGGTCACCCAGTTAAGGAGAGAGCATATGGCTACCATTCATCAAGCACGAAAGAAATGGTGTTCTTTATCCTTTATAATTAAGCTAGATTCTATCTTAATCAAAAGAAAGCATTAAATAAAGCATTAAATCACTCCAGCCCTTGGCAAATCATTAGTAGTTTGATAAGAATGTCTTTGACCAGTATGAAAGTACCTGCAAGCAAAAAACACCAATAGTTCTCAGATTTTACCAAATTAACCAGATGCGCTAAAATAGTCATTGTATATGCTAAAACATCAATGCACTAAAAGAACTACCCAATGCGCTAAAATAACTACTGTGCTAAAACAATTGATGAATGTGCTACAAGAACTAATAGACGTGTTGAAAGAAGTGATGAATGCGCTAAAAGAAATGATGAACGTGCTAAAAGAAATTATGAACACACTGAAAGACTTCCTGTATGCGCTAAAATAGTTATCGGATGCATCATAACAAACCTTGGATATACTGAAAGATTTTTACCCGATGCGCTAAAAGAACTCGCAGATGCGCTAAAACGTCGTTCGGCCTGTTTACACAAAATTTTCGAAACTTGTTGGGATTGAGCCCCACGGTGGGCACCATTTTATGTATGTGTGAAATATGGGGGTTAGCAAATCAATACTAAAGCACACAAAACATCAATGATACGAATTATATTAAAGATTCAAAGCAAAGAAGCTACTCTAAATTACAGTTAACTAAATCTTTAAAAATGCCTCATTGTCCTCTATTCTTAAAGATTCATTTAACCATTTGGCTCTCAGATTTTATATGCACTAAGGCTATTGGAATGACACTTAAGAAACAAGATTATTATTCAACATGCAAGCCAATTAAGTTCCTACACGAAACTATATGATGAAAATGATAATGGAGATATTGACAAAATGGATAAATGATGTTAGATTATACGATGTAAATGCTTATGATATGAAGCTAAGATGATTCTACATATGCTCAAATGCCAACTACGAATATGCTAAACTAAAATGCAACTATGATGCAAAGCATGATATAAAATGCAACTATGAAGCAAAATGATTCTAAGATGTAACTCTAAAATCAAACATGATATGAAATGTAACTATAAGACTCCAAAATGTTCCAAATGCTCAACACTATTCTTGCATGGTAAGTTTTCTAAAATATGAGATGCCAAATACAATGGAAAAGGGTTGTATTTATAGGCTTTTTCAAGCACCTTGTGATGTGGCAACGATCGACGATCCAGATTCAAACAGGAGGAATTAACGGTGGAGATGGAGAGAATCAAGAAGGGTGTTCCCTTAACCAAAGACATGTCAAATGGATGGAGGAATCAAGTGTGTGAGAAAAAGACCATGTGTTCAAAGTTTGTTGAAGAAGTGTGTGAGGAATAAGCCATTTGTTTGAAAATTTGTTGGTGAGGTGGCATGAAAAGTTGTAGACATGAGCTTGAATTCCTAATTCGGGATTAGTGAATATTAATTAAGTAAATCAAACTTATAGAAATTTGTTTATTTAATTAATTTAGAGGAATATGATTTTAGATTTGAAGAATTAGAAGACATGAACTATATAAATAAATTTAATATTTATTTATAAGTAGATGAAATATTAATTAAATAACTAGTATTTAATTAATTAAATGTCTTGACCGAATTTTAGGTGTATACAAGTGTTAATCAGAATTTGATTAACTTAGATGAAGATTAGCTTGATTTTACACTTTGACTTAGATTTTTGGATTTATTTAAGTCAAAATGAGAGGAATAATGATTATTAGACTTAATTAAATAAAGTTTGATTTATTTAATTAAAAGGGATGATGTTAAATTTAAATCAAATAAAGATTAATTTATTTAATTTAAAGGAGATGACCTTAGAACTCAATCAAATAAAATGAATTATTTAATTAAAAGAGAGACATTAGGATTAATTACACAAAATAATTTATTTAATTAATAGAAGATGATGATTTAATTAAATAAAGTGGATTTATTTAATTAAAAGATGAAATATGATGAATTTAATCAAATAAAGATTATTTAATTAAACAGTTAGTAAAGGAGATGATTTAAGGCAGAACTGGTGTTAATAAATTAGGATCAAGCGCACGAGATCAATCAGTATAATTTACGTGTCTACAGATATACTCACCTAGAATAATAAAAAGTGTGGAAATGAGTCTATCTCTAAAAGACTCGACAACTCTCTTGTGTATAATTATTGGGTTGGCAACTATTGAACTACTTATTCTTAAATTTTGGGGTGGAAAGGATTTGACCATTGGCCTATCAAATTTCTCTCCTCATTATTCTCAATTGCTAAAAAACCTCCTTTTAAGTTTCAACTTATGTGGCTTTGGGATTACACTTTGCACAAGCTAAAAGAGGGATGGTGGATGAAAGAGAAGCCTACATTTAGAATAATTATGTAATCCTCCTTCAAGAGGCTTCAATTTTGTGAAATTCAAACTTAAAATGTAGAACAGATCCTCTCTTGGAAATATTGAAGAGGATTGAAATTTGAAAACTCAAAAATGGAATCACTAAGTTTGAAACCAAAATAAGTTGGAGGGCTTGAGCTTACACAATTTGAGTTCAATTACCAAGACTTTGAAGCTAAATTCCATTGGAGATTGTGCAAAAATCCTGATCAATATTTAATCAATAATTCTTAACTTTAAGTATTTGGGAGGAGTGGAAGATTAGGGCATTCGATGGATGGAATTGACTAGGAAATGGTATATGATTAAAAGAGGAGCTTCATTTATTAAGGAAGGGATCTTCTAGATAAATAGTAATGGTAGTAATGATCTATTTAGGACAAATTCCTAAGATAACCATCCACCTTATTCTTCTTTTCCCTAGCTACAACCTTCGAGTGAATTTTTTTGGAGGCAAGGTGATCCAAAGTTGCAGATTTCAAGTGCACTATTCATCTATGGATGTGTTCAATCTATAGTTGGTGAGAGCCCAAAGTTGGCCCAGAGGGGTTTCTTTGAAGGATTGAAATATTCTAGCTTCAATCCTTGTAAACCAACCTTGTAGTTCATTGCAAGATAATGATATACTTACATGGAACTAGATGATTCTAAAGGAGTCTATTTAGTAGCTATTGGCTATCATTCTTTAGATTAGCACAAAAATAGGGATAGGGAGTCTCCTTTGTGGAAGAGAACTTAGAATGAATTTGGCTAGCCTAGGTGCAACTTTTTTATGTGGTCATTAAATTAAAACAAAAGTCTCACTTTAAAAAATATTAGATGAAGAAAATTTTATAAACCTTTTATTTGTGTCCTTTGTGGCAATAGTGAAGATTGTACTAATCATCTTTTTCTTTCATTGTCCCTTCTCTAACACAATCTTCAGCATGTGGTGGAAAATAAAAATCTAGAATAAAACTTTTATTCATACTATTTCCTTGTCTAACTTTTGGGCTAAAATGGACCGACCCCAAACTTATGTGTCCTTCCTTGTGACTACGTAGGACAATGGTCCTTAAATTTTGCTAGTGTAAAACCATTGAATCTTGCAAGAGTGCTAAAGGATTGTCATGCAATTCTAGCATAAGATCAGGAGTGCACTTGAAAAGACTATTGAAGATAAATTATTGCAGGGTCAGACCTTTGTAACTACACTTAAGTCTCCAAATGCTCCTGGTTAGCTCCTCAACTTAACCCCATAACACCTTGTAGCTAAATGACTTAACATACAGCTCTACATTTTATTCAACAACAAATGTATGAAATAGAATCCATTAGCTAAGGCTACAAAACGCATAAAATGAAAGAATTGTGATGGACTCAAGAGTAATAGAAGTTGAAAATTTTCATTAGGGACAAGCCAAAAAAAAACTCCATAACATTCACAACTAAAGAAACCCATCACTCCCATCACTACCTTCCATTTTTTCCTCACCAAGAAAGCAAAAAACCCACCAAAAATAAGAAGGCAAGCCAAAAATACCAGTTGTCTAGACTGGTAGTCACCACCCCAAAAAGGAACAAATGCATAGCAAAAAAAAGAAAGTAACATATTGACAGTGGGAACCCAGCCTTCAACCATTACTCATTCGGCCAATCATGGTAAGACTCAATGGTTACATCATCTTCCCTACCTTTAAAAAGGTATGAGCCTCCTAGTTCAAAAAAAATCAATTTGCATTACCACAAGCGGTCTAGTCTTCAAAGTATTCTCTTAGGATACCTTGACATAATTTGAGCTATCATCCAAGCTTCCAACCCATGTTTTTTAGCGATATGAGTCCAATGTTGATTCCACCATTCAATTGGAATGATAAAGCTAGGCAAAGTCCCCAAATTAAAACCAATAAAATAATCACTATTGCAATCACTAGTAGACTTGAGAGTCTATACCTTGCTCCAATCACACTTCACATCACTCCTCTCAAACTAGGTAAGGCAATAACTTTGGACTGAACTCTGAATCACATTCTTGAAAGATCTTTGATGCTTGTGTTTATACTCCCACAACTCACTATCTCCTTGAGAATGAAGGTCACAGTCAACGGAAACTTCAACACCTATTTCTCGAGGTGCACATGTAATCTTGTTAGTTGAGTCTTATTGCAGCTCTACATCAATTTTTAGTTGCATACCATTCTTCAAATCGTTTACCTCTTTTGCTCCTAGAGTTTCCTCCAACTCTCTTCTTGGTGGAGCGAGAACTTTGTTTTTTTCTTCAAGCTCAAACTTGGATTTTGCTAGAAGAGACAAAGTTGCCACTTCAGATGCTCCTTCCTCTTTCTATGGTTTTAAGAGTGTTTTCCTTCCTTCATGTTGAGCCTCATAGGTTTTCTCTCTACCTCAATGTATTACATTCTAATCATATTACCAAGGTCTCCGCAATAACAAATGGCATGCATCCATCGATACCACATCACAAAGCACTTCATCCACATATGGACCAATTTTGAAGGCAACAAGGCAAGATTTATCCACAAGTACACTGATCTTTTTTTAACCAAGAAATTTTATAGGGATTAGATTTTGGAACACAAGCAAGTTGTAGTTAACCATCTTTGTAATCACTAGATTATCAGTAGATCCACCATCTATGATCACCTTACATACCTTGTCCTTACATTTGCATTTCGTTCTAATATGTTCTTCCTCTTCCAATCAACTTCAGGGGTTTCTTTGTCTCCAGATACCAAGGTTCTTCTCAATATCAAGTTCTCTCCTAACTCAACTTCAACTTCTTCTATACAAGGTTCTTCCTCTTGGGCTACCATCACCCTTTTGGGGTTTTGAGGACAATATATAGCCTTGTGGGGTTAATCACAAATAAAACACTTCATGTGCTTCCACTCTCCAGGAGGTAGTTGTCCTCGTCCTCTACCTCTAAAGCCTCCCTTTCCTTTTAAGTCAATCTTTACATTCTTGCCTTCTTTTAACTCTTCACTTATGGTAGTTTCCAAAGAAACCTCTTTCTCTCTATTTTGCTTTCTATCATCCCTTTTATTCAATGTTTTGTTTATCCGGTTTAGTTTCTCCTCTACCTTTAAGGCATATTCATAAACTTCATCCATTGTAGGTACTTTCAACAATATGAGCTCATTCTAAAGTTAAAATTTCAGTCCATTAACATACCTAGCTATTATTTTCCCTACACTTTTTTTTTTATATCTGTTTGAATTTGAAGCCTCGTGAACTGATCAGTATAAGCATGTACTAATTGATCATTTTGTTTCAGATTTTGAAATTCTTTAAACATTTTTTATTGGTAATCGGAGGGCAAAAACCGAGCTCTCAAATGTTTCAGCATCTTAAGCCAAAGCCTAATCTTATTTTTCCCTTCTTTTCTTCGTGAAATATGTACATTCTCCCACTAAAGGACTACATGCGGCTTTAACTTGGATGCGGCAATTTTCACTCTTTTTGGATCATCCTCATCAATATCCTCCATGTCGAAGTACTTCTCCAACTCTTGGATCCAGTCTAGGAATATATCAGGGTTGAGCTCGCCTTTAAAATTTGAAATATCCACCTTTACTTTGGAACTTTGTTTAGTCAATGCTTCAATAAGCCTCTATAGGGTCTAAAACCATAGCAACATTTACTAAGTTTTTTGGTTCCTCTTCGGACTCGTCCAATTGTAATCTAGTCTCAAGGGCCTCTAGCCTTCTAAACACTTCATCAGCGTTTCTTCGAGGGCTACATTCCTCCTGCCCCTTCTTCCCCAATTCACGGGGACTCCCCTCTGGGCCATCACAATTTGCTCTAATACCAAAATTGATGCAAGGTTTGTTGGAAAAACAAAGAAGTTTGACTATCTCTATGGTTTTTGTGTTGTCATTGATGTCACCATGTTGTGATTGCAAGGTTAAGACAATATTTAATCCAATATTTTGGTCTGGTATCTAAACCGGTACTCAAGTTGTTCTCTCTGGTATTTTAGTTTGCATTTCTCCGCAGTTAGAATTTGGTGCCTACGATTTTGGGAAATGGTTTGTAAGCATTAGAAGCATATCCTCTCAAGATCTCACGTATCTGGTGCTCGTACAAGATGTTTATTGGTTTTTGCATTGAAGTCTATTCTTGGCCGACTTCCTGTGGAAATTGTGTTTTGGTGAAATTTGCTATGCGGATATTGGTGCGACCTATTTAGGTCTTTGCCGACCTAATGTAGGGTACTGATGGCTTGGATTACCATTTTGAAATATTTTGTAAATGATTGGAGCCGACTGTTAATACTTTTGGTAAATATGAATTGTATCTAATTAGGCCAACCTAATTGATGCTTGCGAAAAGATAAGGTATATATATATATATGAATACGTTGGACAATTTTATGAAGCGAAGGTGTGATGTGATAGAAATAGAGAAGCAGAGTGTGTGTATATGTGAAATCAATGAAAAGGATGAAGTGTGTTGAATCAATTTATTGAGCTTCACCGGAACTGCATTAGTGCTTGTTAGGTGCATCATTCCAGTTCATTTTGGTTGTAAACCCTAATTTTGTTTTTGTGAATCTTTTGTAGGCAGTGAGCCTCTTTTGTAAGCAATGAGCTTTTGTATTCGGATAGTGAATCCTTTCAGGGCAGTGAGCCTTTTTATTCAATTTGATACTAATTTATATTGTGAGTTAATCCTCATCGTGGTTTTCCCCTCCTTGGGTTTTCCACATAAAAATCTGGTGTTCATTGTGTTGAATTACTTTTTGTTATCTATGTTTCATGTTTATATTTAATGACAGATAATACAATTGTGAAATTGTTAAGTGTTGGAGTTTGTAAGTTTAAATTTTGTGACAACTGATTCACCCCCGCCTCCCCACAACTCCCACGCCCTGCACCCTCTCAGTTGTCCTGCAGCTTTTAACAGGGTCAGACCTCTGTACCTGCACCTAAGTCTCCAAATGTTCCTTGTCAGCTCCTCAGCGTAACCCCATAACACCTTGCAGCTAAATGACTTAACTCTAACAACAAATGTATGAAATAGAATCCATTAGCTAAGGCTACAGAACGGATAAAATGAAAGAATTGCGATGGACTCAGGAGTAATAGAAGTCGAAAATTTTCATTAGGAACAAGCCAAAAAAACTCTCTTACATTCACAGCTAAAGAAAACCATCACTACCATCAATTTTTTCTCCCCGCCAAGAAGAAAAAAACCTACCAAAAATAAAGAGAAGGCGAGCCAAAATAAGCGGTATCACAGGCGAGAGTATGTAGGGCACGGAATTTGTGACCACCCGTATGAAAATTTTGTGACGGTTTGTTCATTTAAATCCCTGTCATTTTACGTTTTATGAAAAAATTTAATTGTCAAAAAAAAAATTTAAGTATCTAAAATATCAATATATTAGTAATCTATGAATTATTATTTTATAAAATAATTATGTTAGAAAATTTACAAATTTTAGAAACTATGCATGCACTTAATTAGTAAAATCCAATTGCATATAATAAATTTTATTGATAATTAAATAATTATATATATGTAATTTACATTTTGACAATGCATAGAGTATTACATTAAGAATAATTATATTGCACAATATGATTGTTTTTTCCATATATTTATTCTCTAATTTGTAAAATTGTATTACTATTTTGACTATAAATTAATTTATTGATTTCATATGTGTAAATATCATAAAAACACATTTAAATATCAATTTCAAATCAAATCTAGCAAGAAATAATTATATAAAATTAAAAATAGTTCAATCCTCAAATTGATCTTTAAATATCAATTTCAAACCTATCTAGAAATAATTATATAAAATTAAAAATAGTTTAATTCTTATTCAACTCATTATCTAAAACTTCAACATGCTCACCAATAAAACCCAACTACTGCTTGAAAAAAATCAAAGCTGAATCACCTGTAAAATAAATGTTGTTGAAAAAACAATGCTAATAATGCTATAATCTTGTTAAAATATTCAAAAAGTTAAAAATCAATTATATTCTATTTTGAAAAGATTTTGAACTAATATATATTTTATAATAAATATTATAAATCATATATATTAATATAAAGCAATGATATCTATTAGTAAAAATGTCAAAATCTTTAAAAAATTAGAAAGAACTATATTTAATCTTGAAAAGATTCTATTCTCAACAGATTTTAAATTAATAAATATATTTATAATAAATCATATATATTAATTTAAAGTGAAATTAGAAAGAATTATTCCAATTTCCAATTATAAACTAATTTATATTTTTATTATATATATATATATATTCCTACAATAATTTTTTATGGTTTAATAATAATTTGAAGTGTCATATTAACAGTTATGTAAAAATATAGCAAGTCAAATGATACGGTCCTAATAAATTTTTAGAGTTTGTAATATACGGTCTAAAACATAAAAAACGGTCAAATAGACCATCAAATTCCAGGCCTAGTCGCCACCCAGAAAGGAACAAATGCACAGCTAAAAAAAAAGTAACAAATTGACAGTGGGAGCCCAACCGTCAACGGTTACTCATTCAGCCAGTCATGGTAAGATTCAGCGGTTACATCACAAATTCAATACTATTGAACATCTTATTTCTTCTAATTTACAAGTTGCAAAACTTTTGGA
>VDFB02026941.1:0-26272 GCA_007258455.2 Sequoia sempervirens
CTATTTCAACACGACATTCAATGGCTTAACTATCTCAGAAAATCTGGTGATGAACTTTCTTATGAAGTTAATCTTACCAAAAAATGATTTCATTTCTTTCTTGCTAGCAGGTGGTTGAATCTTGAGTATGGTTTCCACTCATTTAGGGTCAATAGAAATTCCTTTCTCTAAAATAATGTGCCCCATCAATTTTTCCTCAGTAACCCCAAAGATGCATTTCTTTTGGGTTAAGAGAGATGTTGAACTCTCTGCACCTTTGAAATACTTTGCATAAGTCTGCTATATGATCACCTCGCCTTTTGGAAAAAAATGTCAAATCATCCATGTAAATTATTATGCACTTACCAATTATTTCTTTAAAAGCAATGTCAATATCCCTTTGGAATGTAGCCCCAACATTGATCAAACCGAAGGGCATTCTCCTATAAGAAAAAGTGCCCCACTTTGTGGTGAAGGTAGTCTTATGCCTATGTTCATATTGTATGATAACTTGGCTATATCTATAGTAGCCATCTAGAAAAGACATCAATTGAGATCCATTGACAATATAAAGTACTTCATCCAATGAAGGAACAAGATAGTTATCTTTGTATAATGCTTTGTTAATGTTCCTAAAATCCACACACAGTCTGATCTCCCCATTCTTCTTTCTCATAGGAACCAAATTTGCAACCCTGGTCAAATGCCTGACTGGGAATCTGATCCTAGCAGAAAATAACTTCTTCACTTCCTTTTGGATTATGGGCTCTAGCAAGGCATTGATCGGCCTTTTCCTCTGCCTAAAAGGTTTTGCCCTTGGCTTCAGAGGGATAGTATGAGTTATTATTGAAGTGTCATACATCTTCAGGTCCTCATAACTCCAGGCTATCACATCTTGATACATATGCAAGGCATCGATGATTCATTTTCTCTCCTTCAAAGTACACACTTTACCAATGAAGACATTTTTGATATCATCTTGAGTCCCCATGTTGTATGTTTCACATTGTCCACTAATGGATTCCTTCTTAGAATATTTCTCCTAATCTTTGACTTTATCCAGATAAAAAATCCTCTCCAGCTGCACCATTCCCCTTGGAATAGTATTAGTCTTCAAATTAATAACCCCTTCCAAATCCATCTCTACTTCTTGTGGTTCAACTTCATCAATGATCTGAGAAGTAAAGACATCTAAAATTGTAACAAAATCCAAAATATGCTTATCATCTTCAAATACCTAAAAGTTGGTCACATTGTGAGGTACTGAAGGCACTAGAGTCAACTCCATAGTAAATTTCTTCATTCCAGAGAGAGACAAAGACTGCAAAGTACTAGCCTCGTTAGCTAGGGAGTCTGTAGTTTGGTTCTTATTACGTGGTATCACTTGGATGTTGAAGGAATAAAATCCCTCAATAAGGTCCTATAATCTATGTCTTTAGTTGTTCATCCTTCTATCATGGCACGAGTACTACTTTCTAACTTGCTTGACCTCTGACTCAGAACCCACAAAGACTTGCAAAATTTTGACCCTTTTCCTTAGTGCCATAAGCAACCCATGAATCAAAGCCTCATATTTTGCTACATTATTGGTACAATGAAACTGAAGTCTATGAGCAACAAAGAAAGTTTTACCTCTCATATTGATTAGCTCAAATCTTGCCCCAACTCCTTGCTTTGATTTAGATCCATCAAACCTTAAGGTCCAACAACTAGAAACTCCAGATTCCCTTGTTGTATCCCTTGTACTGTTGTTGTTGGAAGGTTCCTTAGAAAACATCACCTTCTTCCCTTTGGGATCCTCTTGAATATTTTGTATATTGATTCTAACTATTGGAGTGGGGTTGATACAGTTCTGCACTTGTTCTACTATAGTTTGGCACAAGAAGCATTCCAATTCAGAGTGGGAGGCATTGTGAACTATGCACCAATTGGGAAAGAGTATTTCTCCAAAATTCATTCCTCTACCCAAATGAATCTGATCTTCAATGCACTTTTGGATGAATTCTTGGAAATTATCCAGCAAGCTGAGCTAGTTATCTTTAGGATCATCATCATTAATTGGTTCCACCAGAGCTCCAGTACCACTAGATTCTATTGTGAGGTCAATGGGGGCAGTATGCAGCATAAGAACTTCTTCCACATTAGATTCTTCAAAAGGGGCTTCCAACACATAATTACCCATGCTTACCTTTGATATCATTATTTCATTTGAAGTATTTTGATATTTCATGACCACATATATCATCCTAGGCTCCCTTTCAATCCTGATCTGGTTTGAAACTCCCTTCCACAGAAGCCACATGTGGGATTGATCGGTTGATATATATCCATTCAGGGCCTTAGTAAAGTGTCTTCCCAAAATTAGACCATAAGCATTAGGTATATCTACAACCTATATATTAATGACTTGCTGAATTCAAGGATCAAAAGCAATCTGCATGGGGATCATGTTCAATTCCCCTACAACATTAACTTTCGTTCTATCTAGTTGAGTGAATTTCTTTTGGGAGATAGTAGGGGTAATGCCTAAGGCTCTATAGACACCAAAGTGCATCACATTGGTAGAAGCACCTGAATCCAATAACCAATTGTGTAGGTTCTTACCAAATATATGGACAAAAATAAAAAATGGAGGAGTTTCTATTCTCCCTTGAAATAGAGTTAAGGGAGTATCAACCTAGGCAACTTGACTTTTATCTTTCTCTTTCCCTTTGTCTCTAGGCTATGTGTGAACTTGATTCTAATATTTTACTACTTGAGAGCTAGATGCTTTATTGACACTCCCACTGACTGATCTATCTTGCAATACCAAAATCGTATTGTAAGCTCCTATAACTGCATTTCTAATAGTTGGGAATCTCAATAATTCAAATACAGAGCGACTTACCTTTAGCTTCTTGAGTTCTTCTACAACATATATGGCCAGTTGCTCTGTACTCAAGTCAGAGAGAGCCTCTTTGGGACATTCCACCACCTTGTCTTTTCTTGTTTCAGTAGTCCTTCCTTTTGATGGATCCACTTGTCCTTGATCTTTAGAAAAGTATTGTCTAGGCACATGAGGATATGTTGGATTGTTACTGGCATTGGGATCTAGAGGTGTGGTAAAGTTGTTTGGAGGAATAGAAGTGGTGAACAGGCCTCCATCTTGTGAGAGTCTATTTGGTAGATCTCTTAAGTCATATTTCTTAATAGGCCACTGGAATGTCTGCACCTCTTCAACATAAGTTTCTTCCTCATCCATGGGGCCATTATCATTCACAGGATTTTTATCAAGCAACTGTGTAATCTCATTTCCATTCCACACCTGATCTGCTTCCTCAGACTGGCTTGATTCTTCTTTAGGCACATTCTCCTCACTTTGTAGGAAAGGAGCATGATTTAGCACTAACATTGATGAGTCATAAGGAGTGGATGGTACCAACTCTTGATTACTTGCATTATTCTCCACCTCATACTAAAAGATTGAAGCAACTTTCTGGAACTCAAGATAGTCTAACTTAGAATGCTAGCCCATCTTATGAAGCCTACACCATCCTGATAAAGAAGATTCAACTAAGTATACACCATTTGGAGGCTTCTCTTGATTAACTGGTTGATCCAATGGGGTGGGAACACCCCCATTGTTAGGCCTCATATTCCAAGTCATGTTTTGTCTAGGTGGTTGTCTTATGTTGAATCCTTGTCCACTAGCTTGTCCCCTATCAAATTTTTGGCCAAAAGGTTGTCCCTTATCATAATTTTGCCCTTTGTCATATTTATGTCCTCTTTTAGAGGGTTGTCCCTTGTCAAAGTGTTGTCCTTGTTGAGATTCCCAATTTTCCCTATTATGGTTGGACTACATACTCTTTTGAGCAGCCTGGAGTTGACTGTTCTAGCTTCTTAGATAAGTGACCTCCATGTTTAGCTTCTTCACTTGTTCAGTTAGTTCATCCAACCTTTCCTTGTCAAGATTATTATATGGAGTCTAGTTTGCACTGTTTTGAGGATATCCTACAACGGCACCAGAACTTAGTGACTGGTTCAATACCTCAAAATTTTGCAAATATGTGGGGAAACCAGTCTAAGATTGTAGATGAAGGGGTTGATTAACATTTTGCTGAGGGTAGTTGACCATAGGTGGAGCTTGATTCACAAGGATTCCTGGATGGGGAACCAGAGGCAATTGAGGTATCAGATTCATGATAATAGTATAATTGATAAGAGCCTGATTGAGAGTTGAGACTTACCCAAGCTAAGCAGTGGGTCCTAATGATGGTAAATGCCCAGATAAGTGGTCTCAGATTAGTACTAACCTTTACAACTTTTTTGTATGCATCAAGTAGGTTGGTCGAAGGATTATTTCTCCACTTCATGAAGGTAGTTGTCAGACTATCAAGACCCTCATAATAGACTTCTAAAGTAGTGGCATCATCTATAGCATAGGGAGCCTGCAGTTAGATATAAGAATGATGAAACCTATTGTTAAAGGACCCTATGGGCTCATTGACCTCTCTCGTAACCTTAGTGAACTGAAGGTAAAGCTCATTTGGACTAATGGGAATCCTGAACTTTTGCAAAAATGTAGTCTCCAGTTCATTCCAATTATGAATAGACCCAACAGGAAAATGATTGTACTAGTAGAATGTATCTTCTCCTAGGGAATAGGGAAAGAGCCTACATGCTACATCCTCACAATTGATTCCTCTATCCCTAAGGAAAGTCTGAAAAATCCTAATATGTTCCTTTGTGGTCCTATTGGGATCTTTGACATGGAACTTAGAACAAAAGTGTTTAGGGTTCTTGGGCATAACACTATAATTATTGAAGGTCAAGGGAGACAAATTGTTAGCAAGGAAATCCATTGGTGGGGGTGGAGGTGGTAATGGCTGATTTATGGCTTGTTGAGGTTGATGAATGGGGATGGCTTCAAATCAGATGAAGATGGACTTGATGAAGATGAGGATGATGGAGATGATGGAAGTGGCTCGGTGGATGATGATTCTCCTCTTCTTCTCATCCTTCTTGACCTAGTAGGAACTTGCAACTCTTGAAATTCCTCTTCTCCTAGAGTAGATTTGGTTCTTATTATAAATCTCTAAGGAGAAATGGCAGACAAAAATTGATCCAGCTTTCTTATTCAGGCCCTCTTTCTAGCACCAATTTGTTGATGGTTTTTTCTGCACAACAACAACTCAGACAAGATACAAGTATCCTATCTCTCTTGAAAGGTAAATCTCTATTAGCAAGCCTCAAGAGATAACCCCAATGTCTCTAATGTCAGGTCTTGACAATGCATAAACAACTCAGTGATAAATGTGAAAATTCTAGTAATCACAAGGGGCCTTACAAATGAACAATGTTGGAAGCGTGCTTTCATCAGATATAACAATATGGTGATGTATTCAATCCTAAAACTAACCTATATTTCAAAGAATTAAAAAAAAGATAAGGGTTCCTGAGAGATTTCTAAAATCAACACTAATCCTAAGATTAACAATGTAAATGATAAAATACTTGAAATGGACCAACCCATTAGAAACTAATTTTTGATTAACCCAGATGAACCTAGAATCTTATAGAAATAGTGCAATCCTCTAAGGAATTAAAGATTTTTAGGCCATGAAAATTCATCCAAAACAACCCTATTGCAATTGAAATGAACAAACATTCACAACTGAACTAAGCACAATGAATATTAAAGTCTAGGCTAGCTTTGCAAAGCAACTAACAATTAGCCACCTACAAAAAGTATGGACTAGGGATTGCTACAAACACTTCAAGAATTAAACCACAAAAACTATTGAATCATCTAACCTCAACTTTAACACATATCAAATGGCTTTGAGCAATTTCAAAAGATGGAACAATAAGAACCATGCAAGATAGACCAACACAAGAAAGATCACCAAGGCACAATGTCTTCACTTGTATTGAATCATCCAAAGTAGTAACAATTCCAATGTTCTATGTCACAACACTTGCTCCAAAATAAAACGGACTCCTAGCTCTAATTCTTGCTCTAATGCTTAATTCACTCCAATGTATTAACTATCTAGCACTTACAAATGAGGAAAAATGCCATATTTATAGAAACCCCCAAGATATGTTGACCCAATTAGGGTTAAAATAATAAATGGCCACAAAAAAATCGGCCTGGAAGAAGTTCTAGAACAAAGATAAAAGCATTAAATTCTTGAGACTCATCCAGGTCAGCCCGAGTTCTCCAATGTGGTTCGGTCCAATGCATGTGAAAGATGAAGATGGAATAATGGGGAAGCACAAATTTTGGCATGATATTGCATTAAATGCTTTCCCCTTTGTCCTTATCTCACCCCATTTTATCTTGTATTATCAAAAATACTTTCTCTAAGTCAGCCAAAGGCGAAACAACCAACACTTTAATTATCCTCTCAATGGACTTAATATCATCCCTTAATTGTTTAATACTTTTATCCCAATCCACCCTTAGGGCTTGATACTTATCCATGACTGCAATGTAAGTGGCTGCATCATCCAGCTGGTGCTCAATAACTAGACTGTCATCAACTAGAGCATATACATTATGCCACCATTTTCTCAATTGCTCCAAGCTCAAATGTTTAGGCACGAACCTCCTCCTGCCAGTCATTATCTCAAAGAATGAGATACAATTATTGTAAATATTTGTCAAGGTGCTCTCTATTGTTTCCCTTGCTTATGCACCTTCTTCAGTACCTTTTGTCTGATCTACAAAGTCTCATACCACTCCTAGGGTTCTACAACTTTTGAGGAGGAGAGGATTCCATCACTTACCAACTTTTCTTTAGTATACTCCATGATGGTTTTGGCTTTATGCAACAGGAGATCAACATCCTCCTTATCTTGAGCCAACACACCTTTTAACCACTTGACAGATCTAAGGGCATCTTCATCGGTTGAAAAAATATTTTTGATTGCATCATCTCCTTGGGTTGATACCCCTTGCAAATAGTTCAATGTGGCATGTGTAGTGGTTTTCATCTTTTCCAACTCTGTTATAGTAAAGCTCTCTGTCTATAGCACATTGCATAATTGATCATGTATCATGGCACTTATTATTGTTTCCTAGTGATAATTAGTATTCTGCTCCATCTTCACTATAATGAAGAACATCCAATTCTCAATGACTCTTATACTTTTCAAGCCCATTACTCTACTAAGGAGTGTAATTGCATCATAATATTCTGGCTAGAATTCTTCCTTGAATAATTGTTTTGGCAGTTTTGAGATGTGGGGCTTAGGATTTTCCAACCAAGAATTGATCACCTATAGATCCTTGTTTGTATCATCCTCATAATACTTCTTGGCCATGTCAAAATCAAAGGCCACCACATGGGACCTATCAGGCATGCCAAAAGTCTATTCCACTGAAGGAGGGGTGAAGTTAGCCATGATTCTTCCTTGGGGAACAATCACCCTCTAAGTGCACTTTTTCATAGTGTTTAGCACATTCTAACACCAGCTCATAACATTGAACCATAGGAGGAAAACCAGCCACATGAGCTAACCCTGATTCCACTAACCTTCTACCTAACAATTGGGGGTCCTTGTGTGCCATTCTAGCCTTGAATTCCTCATACTCCCACTTGCCCACATTGGTATCACCAACCTCTAACCAAATGGAGGATAGCTTAGAATCAAGAACCTTGCTCTTTACGTCCATCTTGATTCTCTCTGCCTCGAAAATAGATCCCTCTGCAGTTGGATCTATTTGCTTGCCCATTGTCTTACTGGCCACCGCTCTACTTGATTAAGCCTGTATCCAACAAGAGACCACAATAAATCCCCACTATAATATCAACATCAAGGTTAGCCAATCATAAACAACATATTCATCAAGCAATCAACCAAATGTTAGTATTAAAATCCCTCAAATTAAAATAAAACATAATTACCAAGAAATCTAGGATTTTGAGCCATCCGGGGAAATCAACCTAGAGAGAAATTCTGGGAAATTCCATGTCAGGTAGATTTTAACGATTAAGCATGAATATCAAAAATCAATCATCACAAAATGAAGGAAAAGTATGCAACATCCTTTTAAATTACCCATATCAAGCACAAGATGCTGAACATAAAACATCAAATTCATTTATCCTTCAAATCCTCCATACTGTGAGACCTTTTGGGAAAATCCGTCAGGGAGGGAAATCTGCAGGGTCTGTGTAACTTCAGGCTTTGCACACATATGGGAAAACGAGAAGGCAAAGGAAAATAAGGAAATTATGAAGGTTCAATAATTCTACGAAGACCTCAAAACCCTAAAGACTTCAATTTCTCATGATCTCACCCAAAATAATCAAACAATCATCAATTTAGGATCTTTATGCCCGAGTCTAATTTATTTTGAGTCTCCTATTGATCATCCTCAAGTTCTCAATTCTCTCAGAGGAAAACTAGTGAGGATTGATGATGCCCTAAACTGGATCAGCAATTTCCTAAGCCTGAAACCCTAAAATTTGACATTAATGTGGATGATCATCTTAGATTCAGATTATCTATTTTACCAAGCCAAAAAATGGATCATTTAAAACATGCACAAGTGAGCCTTTTCCTAGATGAGACTGAAAACACACTCACAAACTCACTCAGAGCTGGCAGTCAAACAAACTCGAAACCTTAAATTGAACCAAGCTGAAGAACCATACACAGGGTTGAGTTCAAAAATGCAACATGAGCATACTAGGTACCACCAAACTTACCAATAGGTAGGGGAATATAATAATTGTGCTCTCATAATCCATGAAAATGACAAACCCCAACCCCAATTTAAACCCTTGATGTTAAATATGTGAAATCCAAGCTCTAAGAACATTCAGAATGCTAAAGCATCATTTACATTCATTATCCAAAAGCAAGGCAATAGCTACTTACCATGGACAAAGTGAATTCAGCTGCAACAATGACTTGTAACAAACTTCAATGCCCTAGCAAGCAATTGTAACGGAAATGAAAGAAATCCGCCGCCAAATCTGAGAATCAACCACCAGGCTGCCAAATCACTTAAGCACTCAAAATCAAAATCTTTATGGAAACACAAGGAAAATGATAAAAGGAATTCCACAAAAACCAACTAAATACTTGGCGCAGGGATCATACCATTAAGCATTAATGCAATCAACAAGATAGGCCTGAACATAATCCAGGAATTTGACAAAGTGACAAAATTTCAGAGAAATCTAGTGCATGCGGAATTCCACAAGGTCCTTGAATTTCCAAAAACTTTATAAAGCATCTTTCATCGGGTTTCCAAGGCTTTCAGTGAATTCCTCCCAAAAGGAATTTTCCTGAAAATAGAGAGAAACCCAAAATATGTCTAAAAACACAATATTTTCAAAGTGTTCCTTAAAAGGGGGCATTGCATGAATAAGATAATCATTTAGGCAAATTCCAAGGCAACCAAATCCTCAAAATCAAAGGGCCAAAACACCAAAATGAAAGAAAAAGAGGGTCCTTGCTTTCAACGGGGTGTGTGTGTGAAAACTGCACAATAGAACATTGAGTTAGAGGTAACCCAGGAAAGGCCATCCAAGTCTCCAGAGAAAGAAGTGCTTGATGAACAAGAGAATCAACAAGAGATGGAGAAAAATGTGGAAGAGGTTGTTGACAACCCACATCAAGACAATGATGAACAAGAGGCTCCCTCTACAAAGTTAGAAATAGAGCAACCTACTGTCCCGAATTGGATAGAGAAAAGGTTTAATAAGAAGCCAATAATTGTTTTGGAGGAAACTCCTAGTTGGGGCAAACTGCTAGAACAATGGGGATAGCCCAAGCAGAGAAAAAGAGCCAGAACAATGTGCACCATAGAAAATTGGACCTTCTTGATAAAAGAGATAGTTTCATGAACAATTAGACCCACTTTTGAGTCCCCATGTATCATTTCTCCTTCAAAACAATATTTATAGGCCCCTAAGACCCATTATTTTTTATCTAGAGGCTTGTTCACTTGAGAAATCACCTAAATCCTGACAAACAACACTCAATTATTTCATATCTTGAAAACCCACCTTCAAAAATCAATAGTGGGACCCATTCACCACCTTATGTGAATGAGTCCCCTCTGGTGACACCCATTTTCCAAGGGTGGCGAATGAGTCCCTTTTGAGGGAAAATTCAATTTTGAGTGGGAATTTAATTAATTCAACTTAAATTTCTAGTGAATGTCAGCCTCTTAGGTCTAAATAATGGGAAAATTAGGTGTTGTTGCTTATAAATACTCATTTTAAGTCATTTTACACATCTTTTTAGTCATTTCACAAAAGCAATTTCTAAAGTCAAGTCTTCTACAACAAGTTTTCATTAGCAAAGTTGAAGTTTTAGGGCAATAAACTAGGGTTTTTGCAAGTCTTCAAGCTCACTCTTTAGGTCAATATTTAACGTTGCAAATGATTGATGATGGATGCCTATGGTGAATCATGGAGAAATCTAGGTAGAGGAGATGCAACTAGCCATCAAATCAAACCTAAAGACTTGGTTTCAAAGTGATTCCATCTTCCATTTTCACTCTATCTTCAGACTAAGTTTTACATTTCATTTTATCTCCATTTTGTTGTGTTGAAAGATTTCTAGGGTTGGGATCTTGCATCACACATATTGTATTTGCATTTCTTATTCTAGCATAATAGAATAGGGTTTTTGACATACTTCATATTTTCCTAGTCTTTAACACATCTAAGGCTAGGGTTTTATGCATATTTTTCTTCATTCAAGGTTTAATTACCAAACTAGGGGTTTTACCAAGGAAAACCCCCCATTAGAAAAAAAAAATTAAGCTGTTTTGTAGGTGTTTTCCGAGATCTTGACTCGAGTTTCTGTCAGAAAGTACTATATAGGTGTCAAGGGGTAGAACAAAAATTTGGAATTGCAAAAAAATGAAAGTGGACTGATTGGCCAGGAATGGTGAATGAGTCCCTTTTGAGGTGCAGTTTTGAGTTAGATGCAGATCCAGACACCCAGTTGACAGAAAATGACTTTTGTGTATAAAAACCCTGACCTGAGACTGATTCACCCAGGGTGGCAAATGAGTCCTAGTTAGCTCAAAATCAGATTTTTTCAGATTTCCAGATTGCTCTCCAGTCTTCTTCAGCCTCTTAGGTGCACACATTTTGAGATCTTGCTTTCTGTTTAGTTTAATCTGCATTTTCATTCATCTTTCAAAGCTTTTTCCAAACATCATTGTGTTTTTAAACATTGCATAATTCTTAGGTTTTGCATTCATAATCAGTCAAATTCTAGCGCCCCTCCCTTGTGGTCCGTCTGGATGCATGTGTAAGTGTTTATTTGTGTTATTGTTGTTTTGTCTGTTATTGAATTGTACATAATATTGTAATGGCCTAGTTAATCCACTAATTAAATTAAAATTGGTTTACAAGGTAATCTATGTAAACATGGGAAAATTAAAATAAACAAGTAAATAAATTTGCTTTACAAAATATAAAGGATATGGACTGTTAATAAATAATTAAATTTAAATTACTTTGTTAAAAGTAAATGTTTTATTATTAAGTAATTAGATTAAATGGTTTTGGTAAAAAAGTGTTGTTTGTAACATTATATTTTAATAACCTATAATAATTTTGAGAGGATAATTACTGAATATGGAAAATAATGTGATTTTTAATTAAATCTGGAAGATAATATTCTGAACTGATGTAAAAACAAGTGAAAATGGGAAAAAATCAGAAAACGTGCACATGCACGACTCCATACTATTTTTTTTCTAACTAGAATCTTGCCATGTTGGTGGATTTTTGGTTCTTGAAAAGGATTAGCTTTCCGGGTGGGCAATTAATTACTGTATTGGAGAGAGATGGAGGATTTTTTTTGGGGGGGGAGAATCATCCATTTTCTCGGGAATGGGGGGTGTCAGGATTGGTCAGTGAGACCATTTAGAATGTGCACCAGGAAAAGTTAGTATCACCTCATACAAGATCTATTGTTCAGTCTATAAAAAAAGGCAGACGAAGTGGGAGAATGAGGTTATATAAGTAGAGATATCTATGGTTCATTGTTTGTAGCGGATGTAATCTATGTATGCTAAAGGTACACACCCTCTTTTCTTCGCCATTTCTTGAATTATGTATAGTGTTGTATGTTGGGTCAAAATTTACATAGCTATCTATAGCTTTGCGTGTTGTTTATTCGTTGTATTCGTTAACCCAATGTTAATGTCATATATGTAAATTGGTAACTCTCAGTGGACATTGAGTCTTTCTCATTCCTTAGTCACTGGAACTCTATTTCGTAGCATTCCAATCAGGCCTAGAATTTGACAGCCGCCCCTACCTGTCATATGAAAATTTTGTGACGGTTTGTTCATTGAAATACCTATCATTTTAAGTTTTATGAAAAAATTTAAGTGTCAAATCTATTAATTTCAAACCTATCTAAAAATGATTATATAAAATTAAAAATAGTTTAATCCTTATTCAACTCATTATCTAAAATTTCAACATGCTCACCAATAAAACACAAATGATGTATTATCGAAAAAAATCAAATCTCATGAATCACCTGAAAAAAATGTTATAAAATAAATGTCGTTGAAATTTTTTTATAGTTTAATCATTAAATTCATCTATCTAAAAACACAAATTATTTGTAAAAGCCAAATAAATTTTGAAAATGCTCACCAAAAGATGTGAATCACTATAAACTAAATGTTGTTGAAAAAACAATGAAAAATTGTATTATGTAATTATTCATATGGATATCTTATATATACTAAAAAAATGTAAAATTAGAAAATATTGATAATTAGAAATAAATGTAAAAATCTTAAATTTACTATTACAATTAACAAGAAGTTTCTAAATTCATATAAAAAATAAATCTTGTGAAAATATTCAAAAAGTTAAAAAACAATTATATTCTATTTTCAAAAGATTTTGAATTAATATATATTATAAATTATATATATTAATATAAAGCAATCATAACTATTACTAAAAATATCAAAAACTTAAATTTATTGTTAAAAATATTTTAAAAATTAGAAAGAAATATATTTAATCTTGAAAAGATTCTATTTTGAATAGATTTTGAATTAATAAATATATTTATAATAAATCATATATATTAATACAAAGTGAAATTAGAAAGAATTATTCCAATTTTATATATATATATATATATAAAATAATATTTTTTTACGGTTTAATAATAATTTTAAGTGTCATATTTACGGTTATATAAAAATACAGCAAGTCAAATAATATGGTCTAATAAATTTTTAGGTTGTAATATACAGTCTAAAATGCTAAAAACGGTCAGATAGACCATCAAATTCCAGGCCTGATTCCAATATAAATTCATTGTTCAATCTTGAGTCTTCTATCGTCGACCGCATGTTCTGTTAGATTGCCTACCTTTTTAATGCTTGGATCGCTGTGAGTTATATATATACTATGATTTTATTTCAGTAGAGAAATCCCTGTTGGTAGCCAATATCGACTCATTAATATAGGCAAACAATAGGGTGTAATGCAGAAACCCGTTCCCTGTTTCTCCTCATTTGATGTTGTGTCAAACTAACTCGCTGTGTAAGGTATGTGTAGTCCTCATCCAATAAACTTGCAGGACTATGCGTACCTAGAACACAAGCAAAGCTTACAATTCCTGGAGACGTCCCTGAGAGCTACATTAAATTGGAGAATTTGAGTTACTTTGTGTCGAACCCTTATTGAATAAGTTTGGTGTATCTGTTAAGAGAAATCAGAAAATACACGGTAACCGATCTGTTCTCCTTGCCTTTACCATCTTATAGATGCCGCTTTAAATCTACCTCCTCAATAGCAACTGTTCTAAGGAATGTGAAGGGTTATTTTATGTTCCTTGGTCTTCATAAGATCGAAACAATGTTATTTTAGTAGCATTTGTCCCATATGCATTCCTTTCTTGCTTACCATTGTAATCGCCTCTATTTTGGGATAAAGAATAAATGGTCAATATCTTAATGTATGTTGCTTAGGTACGCGGTTGTGTAGCGGTTAGGCTTAAATTCCTTAATCTATCACTATACCATTTTGTATCATTCCAAAGTAAAAACATTCCACCCTTCCAAGCATGAACACCAGCTGCCTTGAGTGGAAATTATTACTCTTAATTTACTAACATTCTTTTATATTATTCATATAATCAAAGTGGTCCCACCCACGCAGGGAAAGTCAAGTTTGGGAAACAAATAACGATTTTAGTTAAGCAATAAGTATTTCTTTATTTTTGTATTGTAATGAATGATATATTTAAATGTATAGATGCAACCCAGTGACTAAAGATTGAATGTTGAACGGTTAAAATGTTATAACATGTACATCGTGTATAGATGGATTCTTGATTATGATTTATTATTATCGGTTCCTTATAGTTATCTGATTTAATGGAATTCTTTCACTATAGTCTATTAAATTAGAAATATATTAAGGCTACAATCATGATTTGATTAATTGGGATGTGTCTTATAGGTTTTGTTGATATTTACATATTTAGTCCTATAATTAGTTTAAGATTTAAAAGGGATGTGTAAACAAATGTTTTGATTTATTATTATTCGTTAGGGTATATTCATTAGTGTACTTGTGTATTTGGAGGTTGTTTTGATTTTGTTGTGTTTTACCTCTTGAGTTGTTTTGTTTTGGAGGTGATTTTATTCATCGTGTTCGTGTTGAGATAAAGGATGATTTTGATGGTTCCTTATTATTTTGTCTCCCGTTTGAGTCATTTTGGTTGAAGAGATTATTATGTTATTTAGAAATGTTTCAATTAGAAATTAGAATATTATAAAACGGGTTAGGGTATTAATTGAATATGAAAAGGTCTGTAGATAATTGAAAGAGTATTAATCGAGAATTATATAGGTAAGTTATCTAAATGATTATTGTAGCATTAGATTTTAAGGTTCATCAGATAATCAGTTTGGTACTAATTGTTTAACTATATCAGCTATATTTTAGGATGTTTAAGCACATAATTATTATATTTTATAATGCTTATTAGTAGGTAGAACATTTAAATTGAATTCATTGTAAATGAATGTTGATTTGATAAAATTACATTTTGCTAAATGAAAGGCTAATGTAAATAAATGAAGTTAGATGATCCCATTGAATGTTGTTTTCTCTTATTCATGTGTTCTTCATATGGATAACTATTTAGGACTCTTGTGATGATGGTTGGTTTCTATCGTTGACTTGCCTATGGGCTTTGTTGAATGGTTTCTTGTGTGTCAACTGTAAGGGTCTCTTGTGAGGAGAAAATTGAGGTCTCTTGAGGATGCCCAGTTGAATGTTTTATGGATTTATGAGTGAAATTTGTGGTAGCCTCCTCTGTATTTGTTTTGATGCGTATTACTTTTGGTTTTACCTTGATTGAGGAGTCTTTATTCATTGCAATTGTTTTGGAAATTTTATATGTTGAAGTTTTATGTTGAAACCTTAATTGTTTTGCTATACCCTCGTTGGTGGGTAGTTGTTCTTTTCTTGGGCTTCCAGGGGTGAGGATAATCTTGTTTTATACTGATTCTTCATTGATTTGATTCTTTCCATGATTTTGATCACAATTGTGATTTTAAATTTAGGATTGGGTTGTATCCAATTCATGGGAAACTATGTTTATGGCTATTGGTGAGATGGTAAATGCCTCGAGTGTATTTCGGTTTTGAGATGTTGAACTTTTCCAGTTTTGGTACAACCCCTTGATGCCTTGGATTTTGGTTTATGTTTCGGGTCTCTAGGGAGAGTGGTTCTTCATGGGGGCCAGTGCCTCAAATAGGAGGAAGGACCAAGATAACCCATGCAAGAGTTAGATTAAAAAGTGAAAAATTAATTAAAGAATTAGGGGGATGGGTAGTAATAACATTAATAAGATAAATATGGATGCCTTATCTATCCATTAGGGCTTCCGCAGACTAATGCTAGACTGAGAAGGTCGTGGTTGGCAAGGTTGTTGCCTCATCCTCATGAGAGGTTAATGGCTCCGCATGAGTCACCCTATGGGTCTGGCACCTCAGGTAGAAGGAAGAGACAAGATAACCATAGATGGGGGTGAGCGCGTCAGGTAGCCAGGAGAAGTCGGCGCTTAGAGGAAGGGCCAGGATAACCCATGTAGGACTATGCAATGACACTCTCCCCTAGTACCCCTTATGATTTTTTATCTTTACGAGCCTCTGGAAGTGGTCTATTGATATGTTTTGGCAATTTATTGTTGTTATGTTTAAAAGTGATTTGGTGTTGTATCATTTGGAAATTGATTTATTGTTGTTATCTTGGAAGTGATTTCTTGATGATACATTATATGATTTATGATTTATTGTTGCTATGTTTGGAAATTAGTTTATTGTTGTTACATTGGAAGTGATTTACAAATGTTTCCTTTTATGATCTTTTGATGTTATGATGCGAGTGGATTATTGATATTGTATTTATCTCTGCATTTTTTGTCATCTATGTATGACGTTGAGTCTTGTTGTTCACAAGGGGTGGGTCTTCGAACCCATGTGGTTAGGTGGAATGTGCTAAGCACCCCATTGGGTCCCCAGTCAAGGATCGAGAGGTGCGGATTGGTGTCATTTGCAGCGACTCCTAAGTTGTTTCCATCTCAGAGCCAGTTATCGTATTTTGTATTATGCTACTTAGTTGTATCATTCTATCTTGTTATATGGATTCCCATTCATGTTGGGGAACACTGAACATTATATCATTGTTACTCTTGAACATTGTAATGAAATGTAATGATAAACCTTGTGTGAATATTGATCCTTAGCAGATGTTATTAGATGTGTTGTATCTGTGGAATTATGTCCCTTGATTTTTTATGGTGATGATAAGAGTTTATCATTATGTCTTTTGAGTTAATCATGTATATGTTGTATGTACGCACGAGGATGGTTTCTTATTAATGATTTATCATGTATGTGTTACATTTGTAAATGTTTACTTTGTTATGGATTATATCTTTGATTTTCATTCTTTGTCGTCGTTGTTTGGATCTAAGTTTCATAATGTCACAGCATGTACCCCAAGGGACTTAGGTGTTAGTGAAATTGTTTAAATGAATTTCATGTCATAACTTAATGTGTATTTCATGTATGTTATGTTCACTTTTAAAAAAAATAAAATTGTGTGGTTAATATTATTTAGTTGTCCTTTGGGGTTCACATGACAAGGCATTACACAAATAGATAATCCAATTGCACTTAGATCATTCCATTTAGTCTAAACAACATCACACATTATATAATTTGAGTGAACCTAGCTAGATCTTTTGTGTGGGGTTTATCTCTCTCCTTTTAGGTGAGACATCCTAAGAGTGCAAGAGTATGCTATAAGCCCTACCCAAAAATCTACGGTTCACAATGTCAAAATTTTCAAAGCATGAATTTAATAATAGACATGTTCACATAGTTGTCCCTATAGAGAATAATTTCAAGGATGAGGTGAGGCCTACCGATTATAAAGTGTAAACCATTAATTTAGGTCCATCCACCAAAGAGCAAGAAAAGGAAGAATTTCAATAATCTTCCCAAGCCATTCTGAGAGGGCTTGACAAAGAAATCAAGGAAAAGAAGAAGTTGCAAAAGCAACTTAGTGATATTCACAAATATGTCCAACACCTAATGAAGCCTCTATAAACTGTTGGTGATGGTGGTTCTTCAATCCCATAAGGGTTGTTACCAAAGGAGGTTGTATCAAAAATACAAAAGTTGAAATCTTTAGTGCATAATACTCATGATTGGCTTCAAGATGTCAGCAAAAGAGGTGATGAGTCAATTGAGAAGATCTTTAACATTCATGCTAAGCCTGCTGAATTTATAGAAGACACCTCCCAATTTTCTACATATTGCAATAAGGTTGATTAATCAACTATTGACGAATTGAAGAAAATTCTACAAGTGCCTAAGGAATAATTGGCCCAGATGAACATTTTCACCTCTGATGACATTTCCAAGGTGATGGAGTAGATAAAAGTTTGGAATTACAAAAAGGAACTCCTCTCTAAGGCCTTGAAGAATATATTTGAGATATAGGGGAAAATGAAAGAAATATATGACAGTTGCATCACTTTTTTGGAAATCATGACTTGAAGGAGAAAGTTAGATCAAAAGAATATGAACATCATCATATTATAGGCATGGTGGCATGAGATTTATGCTCCTTCTAAAGGTGCATCCATTACCAAAGACCATTTAGACGATGCAACTATTTACATTTCAAATCTAGATTAGTATCATGAGTTACAAGTTGAATAGGGTTTAAAGAAATGCCCAACTATGTTGATGAATTAAAGACTCATAAATTGAGAATAAAATTTATCCCTACTCTAGATCTAGCTGATGTGAAAGAAATATTAGAAAAATTCAAAGAATTATCCAACAGGATAGAGGCCAATAAGGAGGGAGAAAATAGCTAGCTTGTAGCCACCTAGGACAATGTGCCAGTCATATGATTTTTCAGCTAGGAGGGATGACCTAGGAGTTTGTGCTAGTAAGGAGAATATTTATAGAAGGTTCTAGGCTAACCTAGACTTTGTTTTATGATATTAAATGTAATTTAATTTTTATGAAACTCTCTAGGCTGACCTGTTTGGCTGACCTACTTTTTGTAACCCTAATTCTGGGCCGACCTAGTGCAATTTCTCTATAAATTAAGGCCCTAGCTTCATTTGAACGGGTTATATATAGTTTGAATAGTTAGAATTGAGAGAAGAATTAGTATTTTCTGAGAGCAAGTATTGAAACATTGCAGAGGCATGAATTGTTGCAAATTTAGGTGATTCAATATAAGTAAAGAAATTATTCTTTGGTGCTCTTTCTTGTGTTGTTCGCTTTGCATGGTTCCTACTTTTCTAGATCTTTAATAAGGGTATGTGCAAGATCATCATGGAAATAATAGGCCCTTAAGTGGAAAATTTTTTAGAAAAATCAGAGTTAGGCAACTTGACGTAAAAATTTGAATAAGTTATCTATATTATTTCAAAAATATGTAAGAAAAGAATCTACAGCAAATTGAATGTAGTTTCTAAAATGCTAGATTTGTTTATATATATATATATATTGTAGACACGTAAAATATATTGATTGACATTGTGCATCTGATCCTGACTTACTAACATCGTTTCTTCCTAAATCATCCCTCGGTCTAACCATTTAATCAAATTCCCCTATCTGATTAAATTCATCAATATTTGTCTCTTAATTAAATAAATCATTTTGTCTAATTAAGTCACTTTCTCTTGTTAATTAAATCAATCCATCTTATCTAATTATACCTATTTAATTAAATAATCAATTTATTTGATTAATTCTCTAAAGTCTATCTATTAAATTAAATAAATTAAAACCTTATTTGATTTAATCTAATACCATCCCTTTTAATTAAATAAATCAAAATCCTTATTTAATTAGCCTCTTATCATATTCCTCTCATATTTGATTTAAATAAGTCCATAAATTTGAGTCAAATAGGTCACATCATCTAATCTCCTATTAAATTAATTAACCCTTGATTAATTTAATCTCATCTCATGTCACATCCTCTAGATAATGCAAGTTGCACATGAAAATAGATTTAATTCACTTATTAAATCTCTATTTTCCTCACAAGGCATCTTTTGGAATATTCTCTCAATTTGAATTTAAAAATTCCAAGTCAACATGTACATCCATCAAGGCAATAAATTCATCTTACATGTCTTTTTCCTTGAGCCAAGGGGCTTTTATTGCATTTTCCCTTCCCTCTTGCATGTCATTTCAACAAATTTGAAATTCAAATATTATGCATTTATTGGCACAAGCCCCAAATCTTGCACATCCATCATCCATTCATAGCTTGACAAGTGGCATCATATCATTGGATGAATGTTAGTCCCACATTGCTCAAATTTGGATATTCATCCATCTTGAAATCCTATAAATAAAGAGCTCATATCCTCATTTCATCATCCACAATCCACAAACATTGCAAATTCATTATGCTCAAATATCTCTTGAATTTCATCCATTATTCTTGAGTCATAGCTAGGTTTTTGCAGATTTTTGGCTTGTAGTCTTCATTCTTCACTATCAAAAGTGGATCAATCTCTTCAACATTCGAAGCTTGCATCTTAGGAATTGGGAAAGGGCCAATTTTCACATCAAATTGGCATCAATTCCCCCATGGGATCATGAGTTTGCACATCTAATTAGGATTTAATCTTTGTTTTATCGTTTTCATTGTGTTCTTTGTTATTTTCATTCCTAGTTTGAGGTTGTAAATGGATTTCATGGGGAATCCTTGTTTTAGGTTGCAATTCCTTGTTTAACATGTTTACTCATGTTGTTTTGCAGGTACTAGGAAAAGGGTTCACGCATTTGGCACTAGAAGGAGGGCTGGATATCATTATTTCTGATCTTTTCTTGAAATTTCTGCATTTTTCTTCACATAGGAAATTCCAACGTGAGCTCGTCAGCGTTGCTATTTTGGCACCATGGGCTCATCAGCATTGCTATATGGCACCGCTTGAAACACAAACTGCACCACTGGACTCGTCCCGCCAAAATATTTGAATTCTAAACTCCGCCGCTAGACTCACCGACCTACAAAAACTTTCAAAAAATATTAAACTGCGATGCTGGACACAAACTACAATGCTGGGAGAAAACTGCGATGTAGTTGAGCTCTCTGTCCCGACACAGAGTGATGTTGATTGGTAAGCGACACTATGAGAGCATCACTGGGAGAAAAAACTGTGACACCTTCATGAGTTGCGATGTTGGGAGACAGTAAAAAGGGAAAAATTAATTTTAGCACGTGCTTTTGATTTATGACTGATTTTTCCTCTATTTTTTGCTTTTTAATTCTTGTGTTTTTTTCTAGAATCTGACTGGTTTTTCCTCTTTGTAGGTTGGGAATCGAAATCAAAAGAAAGAGAAGTATGAGAAGGATGTTTGTCAAATCAAAGTGTTTTTAAACACTCTAGTGTTTGTTTAACACTTCTTCAAGAATTTGTTATCTTCTCCCTCTTAGGACACTAATTCTTGTTGGGCTTAAAAAGGACATTTTCCATTTCTTACAAAGGCTAAAATGAACTTTAGGATTACAACTTACTAGATTTTGTTTATTGGATTAACAAATTGAACAAAATGTTTATCACTTGTCTTTTGGTGCTCTAAAATGAGTTCATTATTGCTTTGTGGATCTAAAAGGAACAAGTGTAGCTTTGTTTTTTGTGAGTGCTTACTTAGACTAAAGACATTGAAAAAGGATGTATGTGCTTCTCTCGCGCTTTAGAGTGACCTTGCGAATCAAAATGCCTTTTTCATGACTTTGGGTTAAGATAAAGCAATCACCTCCACACTTTGATTTGCGCTTAAAATTGAACATAATCTTGTGCGAGTGAGAGTGGGGGCTTTGTTGCGTACATTCTCTTTCCTTGTTACCAACAAGGATTGATCAAGTTATGAATATTGTTCTTCATTTGCTTTTGTTTATCCTATAGGGCTTGCCTTGGGGAAAAAGTACTCATCTAAGGGAATGACTCAACCGGTAACGCTCTAAAGCCAAGAGTATTTCCAGCTGGGATATAAATGTGGATATTGGAAGAAATGCCAATATCACGCGGTTGATTATGACAAGATGGATCCAAAAGGGAACTCTTTCCGTATGGGTCAATCTCCACGAACAGAAAGTCCTTACTAAAACCCATGTGCTAGAATTTGCCAAAATCCTTTAATCTATTTGTTGGTGCAAGAATGGTCGTTTTGAAGCCACCCAACACTTTTACAGTCTTCTAGTAGAAATGGAAAACATTCCATGGGAGTTTCATGGCTGTTGATGCTTGGCTGCCCCAATTGACGTTAATGAGCCATAGAGGGGAGCCAGTGGGGTCAAGCATCTAACCATTCGCTAGAGATAAGCATAGCTAGACTTGTCTAAGTGGGAATCCAACAAATATTGTCTTACACATCCATAGGATTGTAGTTATTCTTGGGTTACAAAATGCATTGCTTGATCAAAAACACCATAAAAAAAAACACTTAACATCATCCAAATTTCAAACCCTTTTGAGGACAAATACAATTGACTCAATCCATATGTTATTGCTTTCCCTTGGGATTTACATCCTTAGAGGTTTCTAAACATTGGATTATATTTCGATTTGTCTTCTTAAGTAAACAATAGGAAACCCTTGCCTTAAGTTCATTAAATTTCCACATAACATATCTTGTGGGGTTTGAAGAAATTAAGACATTGGACATCTTAGTTTGAAAACCTAATTGAAGAAAGTGTTTTTGGTAAAATAAAGACATTAAGCAAAGCTAAGCAGAATGAACTTTCACATGTGTTTAAGACTCAACCTCAAAAGCAAAAAAATCATTGGTTGGAAATCCAAAAATAAATGTTAAAATGAAATCATTTCTTGCTTACAAAGGTCTTTAGGAAGCATTTGCATGCTCTTCAATACCTAGGTCTAGGAAAACAAGGTATACATTTTTAGGTTCATCTTAGGTTCAAAACATATCAAAATATTTTTCATCCATCCTTCAAAACATCAAAACAACATCATCTCAAAAATCACCTTTTGGAAAATCTTGAAATCATCCTTAAATACAAGGCTTTGTGGAAAAATCAGAATCATCAAAATCATTGAGATAAAATGCTTGAAAAAATCATTTAGAAAACCTTTGGCTAGGCATGTGTAGATGCATCCTTTTGCATATACTTAGTCAAAGTTATCAAAATCATTTTCTCTAGCTTAGTATATGTAGATGAATCCTTCTTCATGTGCTTAGCAAAACAATCATCTTGTTTGAATAGGTGTGGGTAGATGCATCCTTCTCCTCACACATGTTCAAATCATCATCCTTTGAACAAAACTATCCCTTAGATCATCATCCAACATCTTAGGGTCATTTTTTTCAAAATCAAAATCAAAATCAAGGAAAAAATCCCAAATCAAAAAATCAAAATCAGCAAAGTCCTAAGAGCCTAGTATCTCATTCAAGATTTATCAAAAATCCGAAAACATCCATATCATCCATCCCTAACATCATCATCACACCATCACCTTTGATCCTCAATGCATCCTAAAGCCTTCTACTTTGGAGCATAAAATAGAGATCAATCCAAAAGAACCAAGAAATTCATCTCCCATTTTCTTGAAGATTCATCCTTGTTTTATGGTTCTAACTAGATCTCAATGCAAGAAGAGTATGGAAGCCAACAAAGAAACACCCGCTTCAAGCGATCTTAGCCAAACCAATGCAGAAATGAATCCCGTTGAAACAAGTAATCCATTGACCCTCTCATCATTGCAAAATCCGCAAGAAGAAAACCAAGAAGAGGACCTTACTTTTGGAATGTCTCTCGAGAAAATGACTGAAATGCTACAAAATCTAGACAACCATAGAATCATCAACATCATGATGAGACTTAACCCTTCGTTATATATGCTTGAACTAGCAAAACAAGGGGCCAAGTTGTCTTCGGATTTTGATGTGAGTACTATAGTGGATACATCATTTCCCCCAATCTCATCCACCATCCCCATCTCATCTACACCCCCAACTCAAAACATAATGCAAAACATTCCACAAATCACAACATCTTTTGCTCCAACCCAACCCAATGTTAATAAGGGAAGTGCATTTCTCAATGCATTTCAAACACACCCCCTTGTTAATAATCAAAATTTGGATGCAAACATCACCTTGGAACAAAGCATACCCCAAAACCCATTACACAAAAATGTTCCTCTTACATTCCATCATGATCTGTCATCATCATTTTTTCATGCAACACCATATACACCTCTTCTCACAAATTCACAAGAAGAGGGAGATATGTTCGGACCAGGGGGCATATTCAACACCACAACATCCTCACAACAACTCACACCCCTTACATTTCCACCTCTTCCACCATTGCCATCATCATCCACACCACTCCTTGGTTTAGGGCTCCCTCCCCTACCAAGTATCAATCAAACCTATATCCCAACCATCAATCAAAGCATTACACCAAACACTCAAAATTTGTCGTTGATATCGCAACAACAAATGAAAAACACACAAGCAATGGAAACATCATCAAACACACCCTTAACATCACAAAGCAAGGTCTCCCAAGGACCAACCATATCAATAGCACCATCCATCATGCAAAACACCAACACCACCTTCACAAACACCATTCCAAATCCACCACCACCCCCACCACCACCAACTTCCACCACATCAAGCCAATACGAAACATCATTGCAAGATGCTTTCCAAAGAGGATACCAACAATTTCAGAAACAAAAAGCCGTATAACAAGCCGCTCAAGCTACGCAAGCTACCCAAGTTGCACAAACCACACTACAAGCACAACAAGCCGCGCAAGCTCAAGCATTATTGCAACAACAATAGCAACAAGCCGCCCAAGCCGGACAAACATTGCAAACACAAAGGGTCGCTGAAGCACAACTTCTATTGCAGAAACAAGCAGATCAAGCACAAGCCACAGAAGCACAAGCGAAAGCGCAAGCTCAATATCAGGCACAACAAGCTCAATATCAAGCACAACTCAATGCACAAAGACAAGCAGTGCAATTGCAAGCATATCAGCAAGCAATAAAGCAATACCAAGAACAACAAGCATTGTTGGAATAACAACAAGCACAACAACAAGCACAAATCTTAGCACAACAACAACAAGACTAACAACAAACGTTTTTCATACAAAAGCAAGTAGAAGCCTACTTCACCCACCAGAACATATAGATACCATCAAACAATGCACTGACCAACCCATCCATCCAACCAAATATTGAAACACCCCAAAATGCTTTCATCCCACCCCTTGATCTACAAAATGTTATGATGACACAACTCAGGTTACTCTCGCAACAAGTGCTCGACCTTCAATCAAGGTGAACAACCAAAACACCAAGCAACTTGTGTCCCTATCCATTTGATATGAGCCTAGAGATGAAACCATTCCCCAAGGGATTTAAAATCCCCAAATTTGACAAATATCAAGGGATGGGAAACCTTGAAGATCACATCAGGGAATTCCAGGTTCATTGCATGGAAGTTGCATATGACGATACTTATCTGATGCGGCTATTCCCTAGGAGCTTGGAAGGCCCCCCTATAGAATGGTTCTCTCGCTTACCTTTAGGCATTAGAACATTCCAAGAAATTAGGGACGCATTCATTAAGAACTACACATGTAACATTGCAATGGATGTTAGTCTCGAAGAACTCTCAGCTCTGAAGCAAGGAAAGAATGAATCTTTCGCTTCATTCCTTCAATGATGGCGATCCAAGGCCAATTGGAGCAAGTGGAACATGCTAGATGAACAATAAGTTTGCACCATCATAGCCAACCTTGAAGGCCGCTTAGCATTTCATCTCAAGGTTCAAGGCATCACCACATATGATCAATTGATCTCCAAAGTGCTCAGCATCGAAAGAGCCCTTGTGACTCAACCTGCAGAATCAACATCATATCATGAACAACAAAATAACCGCCCACCATCCAATTACAACGATAAACCTCACACGTGGGCAAGGAAAAAAAATGTTACTAATGATGGTGTCGTCGATGCCAAGGTGGTCATTAGTGGTCCATGCCAACATACACCCACACTAAAAATCCAAATTCAACACCCAAACCACCATCACACAACACACCAACCCAACAATAATCCAACCATCAATAATCTCAATGACCAAAGGGGACCACCCCAACACAAAATTTATCCAAAACAAAAATACACCATTTTAGGAGAACCACTTGAGGACATAATGAAAAAGTTGATCAATGAAAAACTCATCAAGCCTCCTACATTCGAGAACTACCAAGAACCCGATGTCAAACCTCCTCGGTATAACGAGAATCAACTTTGTGAATTTCATAAAATCAAAGGTCATACCACAAACAACCGCATGAGACTCAAAAAAATCATCCAAGATCTCATTGATAAGAAAATCATAAATGTGGAACAACCTACGGGAAATCAGGATCTTAAAATCTACATGAATCTGATACCGAATCATGGCAACAAAGGGAATAGAAATGATAAAGGGAAGGTCAATGTAAATCATGTATATGAAATATTCATTGCCTCCCTAAATAAAGATTGCATGGTCATCACCATCAAGGATGCCCACGCCGAATATTGTGGAGTCACCACAAGAGGCAGAAAATTCACCATTACAGGATCGTCCCAACCAAATAGAGTCCCTTCATCTAGATTCATTCCTAATGGCTACAATTTCTTAGACCAACTCAGGAGAACACCAGCACACATCTCCATCATGGAGTTGTTAAAA
>VDFB02026942.1:0-34480 GCA_007258455.2 Sequoia sempervirens
TCAAATCAAATGAGGAAAATGAAATGCCACTTTGATCTTGTGTTACATACATAGGTTCTTTTTGTTTATGAGTTAGCTTTCTCCTGATTGGAACAAATGAATTGCTCGCATTATTTGCACAGTTGGAAAACACATTGTCTCCTCTCTCTTGCAGAGGGTTTTACAACACTATATGGGTTGCTTGTTTCTTAACACCTTATACTGAGACACTTTGTTTTCCAACTATGCAGATAATGTGAGCATTTGTTTGGTCAAATCAGATGAGGAAAATGAAATGCCATTTTGATCTCATGTTACATAAATAGGTGATTTTTTATTGATGAGTTAGCTTTCTCTTGATTGGAACAAATGAATTGCTCCCACTATTTGCATAGTTGGAAAACACACTATCTACTCTTAGTTGTAGAGGGTTGTACAAACACTATAAGGGTTGCTTGTTTCTGAACACCTTATATGGAGACAATGGGTTTTCCAACACTGCAAATAATGTGAGCATTTATTTCGATGAATCAGATGAGGAAAGTGAGATGCTAGTTTGATCTCGTGTTACATACATAGGTGATTTTTTTGTATGAGTTAGCTTTCTCCTTATTGGAACAAATGAATTGATTACATTATTTGCACAGTTGAAAAACACACCATCTCCTCTCTCTTGCAGAGGGTTTTACAACACTATATGGGTTGCTTGTTTCTTAACACCTTATATCGAGACACTATTGCTTCCAATTGTGTAGATAATGTGAGCATTTGTTTGGTTGAATTAGATGAGGAAAATGAAATTCCATTTTTATCTCATGTTACATAAATTGGTGCTTTTTTGTTGATGAGTTAGCTTTCTCCTAATTGGAACAAATGAATTGCTCCCATTATTTGCACAGTTGGAAAACACATTGTCTCCTCTTAGTTGTAGAGGGTTGTACAACAACTATAAGGGTTGCTTGTTTCTAAACACCTTATATGAAGACAATGGGTTTTACAACACTACAAATAATGTGAGTATTTATTTTGGTGAATCAGATGAGGAAAATGAAATGCTACTTTGATCTCGTGTTACATACATAGGTGCTTTTTGTTTACGAGTTAGCTTTCTCCTGATTGGAACAAATGAATTGCTTACATTATTTGCACAGTTCGAAAACACACTGTCTCCTCTCTCTTTAGAGGGTTTTACAAAACTATATGGGTTGCTTGTTTCTTAACACCTTATATTGAGACATTGTGTTTTCCAACTATGTAGATAATCTGAGCATTTGTTTGGTCGAATCAGATGAGGAAAATGAAATGCCATTTCGATCTCATGTTACATAAATAAGTGCTTTTTGTTGATGAGTTAGCTTTCTCCTAATTGGAACAAATGAATTGCTCCCATTATTTGCACAGTTGGAAAACACACTGTCTCCTCTTAGTTGTAGAGGGTTGTACAAACACTATAAGGGTTTCTTGTTTCTAAACACCTTATATGGAGACAGTGGGTTTTCCAACACTACAAATAATGTGAGCATTTATTTCGGTGAATCAGATGAAGAAAATGAAATGCCAGTTTGATCTCGTGTTACATACATAGGTGCTTTTTGTTTATGAGTTCGCTTTCTCCTGATTTTAGTTTTGTTTACAAGTTAGCTTTCTCTTTATTCGAACAAATGAATTTCTTGCACAAAATGAACATTCATTGCTTCACAGTTCCAGCAGAATGAAAAAATGGCAGATATGATTGCTGATATATATACCAGTGTTAGCGATAGGTTAAATTGGAAATTAAATTGCCAATGTATAGTTTAATATGTTTGTTTATTGTTTGTGCAAGCTAGCATTTTACACTCAACAGAACATATAAATTGTATATTGGTGAAATTTGGAATAAAAAACTTATTTGTAGAACAAAATGTCTCTAATTTGTGAATTTAATATATCGCTAACACTTGTCTTTCTTCTAGGTGGTTGATAAAGGGGAGGAAAGAAAAATGAAGAAAACATGGGCAGGTGGATTGAGAAGGACACTTGAGGAGATGTGAACCTTCTGCATTAAATACAAGTGATTTTGGCTACCATAGCTCGAATTGCAAGTGTAGTGGACAATTAAATTTCCAAAATTTATTATGCATTTACAATTTTTGATTGGTTTGTAATTGTGAAATGTTGGGGTTTTCAATCAGCTATTATTTTCATGTGACTTTTAAGTGTTTTGTGCTAATTTGAAATATTTCACTAAAAGAGTTTATATGTGGACATGTAAGTATGTGAAATTAGTTACAAACAAAATTCAAAGTAAAGAACCCAGTTCAAGGGAAATGCATGTAGAGATTTTGAGTTTGGACCATATTCATGGTTACCTGAAATTGTATCAGTACCTAGGCAAGGTGTAACAACAATTTCTTCACTTGAACTGGGTTCTTCACTTGAAGTGCGTTCTTCACTTTGAAATGTGAGTAGTAGCAGAGGCTTTTCTAATTATTTCCTATTTTACGAAATGGTGAATATACGTGCACTTGATAGTCCATCGTATGATGTTGTCCTAATTTAAATATCCTTTCTGTCTCTCACGTTGAATATTTCTCCATATTTAAAATTTTTATTTAATGTTAGTTTTCCATCATCTGTCATTTTTTGTGGTTCTTAAGTGTTTTCATAATAGTTCTTTTTACAATTTCGCTATTTGTCTAGAATATTTAGTAAGTTATAAATGGTTCGGTTTGAACATCTGATGGCAATTTTGTACAATTCTATTTGTATATCCTATTTCTGCTCTTTATCAGTATGTTTCAATCTGACCACCACACCGCAAAAGATGTGTAGATATAACAAGTCATTACTTGAAATAATTCTCTACACTGTATTAAATAGAACACGTAAAGCCAATGGGTAGCAATAACCTATGCAAAATGGGTATAACACCACAAACTTAATTGAAAATTTGGCCTACATTACTTGGCACTAAATATTATAGACAAATAGACAAATTGTAAAAGAGATATTAGAATAACAACATACATGGAAAGAAAAAGTGATGAAACCGGCAAACGGGAGGAAACGTCCAGGCAATGGTTAGGTAGGAGTTAATGGTGTTGTCAGCTAGGTTAAAATGCCTGTTGCAAGGGGAAAAGATGCGTAGGTTTGATTTCTTAGCAAGTCTCTTTTTTGTGGCGTGGGAAAAGTGGAAGAAAAAGTGAAGTGGGTGGAAACAAAGCCTTTTTCATTTTGAGGAAGAAAGGATAAAATATTATTTGTTTCCAGTTTGCACGTTGAAAGGGAAAGCTAAAGGTCTGAGTGCACGTGGATGACTTGGAGGAGAATACTGACCAAATTGAGGTGATAGGTACTATCCAATAGTGTTGCAGAGGGTTTTACAAGACTATTTGGGTTGCTTGTTTCTTAACACCTATGGTTTTCCAACATGAATTGTTGCAAAACTGAATGAAGTGCGTACTATGAATCACACTATGTGTTTTGGGTGAATTAAGTCCCCCTTAAATGAGAGAAGTGCTATTTGATAGAATATAACACTATCTATACCTTTGTATATTTACATTACAAGAAAAAGGTTGGGTATAAGTAAAGGAAGGCTTCAAAACACATTGTGTTTCCCAACATTCACTACACAACGTTCATCACTTTCAACGAGTTTATTCATTATTGCTAATAATGGCAAGAAATTGGTGTTCTTGCTTTTTGTAATGCACACCTAGATATACTAGTTTAAAAACCAAAAAGGGTTTCGTTATGTTGTGATGTGGAGGTTGAAAAATGAAATGTGTTATGAAGCATGCAACTTGTTATATACTTGAAACTTAAACACAACAATGGAAGGTGTGATTTGGAATACTTTCATACTTTTTTGTAACATTCCATGTTACGTAACCATGGGTGTTAAGAAGAAAGCAACCCACCATGAGATGACCCTTTACATTTAAACAAGGAGATTCACATTACTCAAACCCAACAATGTGTTTCCCATTTACAATTATTTTGTGCACTTTTTTTTTTCAATCGACTAAAATTTAAAAACAAAAATGGAATGTGTGATCTTGAAGACATTCACACTATCTTGTAATATTCCATGTTGCAAAACCGTGGGTGTTAAGAATCAAGCCACCCACCCATCATGAGACAACCCTTTACATTTGAACAAGGGAATTCAAATAACTGAAACCCAACACTGTGTTTTGCGAATTGCAATTATTTTGTGCACTTCTTTTTTCAGTCATGCAAAATTTAAATGCAATTTATGCCCAAATTAAAAGTCCTTATAAATTTTGAAGGGGATTTTAAATACATTGAGATTGTCTATATTACAAAAGCTCTTGAAGGCATTATTTTTGTTTAGTAAGAATGCATGTTGGAAAACCCTAGGTGTTAAGAAACCAATAATTCATATACTATTCTAAAACCTTGTGCAAGTGAGAACACACAATGTGTTTTACAAGATTGCAAATAATACAAGAATTTTATTTGTTCCAATTAGATAAGGAAACCAAAATGACATTTCGTCTGTACCAAAGAGTTGTTCCAAAATTTGAAATTGGACTTCATTAAACTCTTGGCACCTCTTTTTGCTATTTGCAAATAATGCTTTCAAACGCCATGTTTTTATGAGTTTTTCTCCATTCCAAAATATGATTTTGAAAACCCACTGGTGCTGACACATTTTCTCAGCTACGGGATAGGCCACAAAGTGAACGTCCGACTGTCAAGCCTTTCCATCGGTGCTATTTGTCCATCTAGCCACCTTTTCCATTGGGGTGTTTTGTTCCAATTAGATGAAGAAAGTGGAATGAGATTTCCACTCTAGAAAAGTGAAATTTAAAAGTGGACTTTATTACATTCTTGGAGCATACCAAAAATAAATGTTAGATATTGTGCATGGTTTCTGATTTCTCTAAACATTAGTCGATAATTTCATGCATATTTTCACAATGGTTTATTAGTTATTTCATTAGGAAATTGCAAAATTCCATATTTTGCTGTTGCTCACTACCAACCTACAAAACGTAGCTGTGGAAAATGGGACCTCATCTGGGCTTTTTTCTATTTGCAAATAATGGTTTTTATTGACATTTTTTGGCCTTTTTGTCCATGCCAAACAATTATTTTGAAAACAAAATGACTGTTATGATGCATGTGACATGTGTTTTTGTAGGGAGAATAGCCTGCTCCCAATTGCAGAAGGTGATCTCCTTGCGACATGGCTTACACATGATAATGTATTACCCTTCTTCACAGATAAGACATGTATTCTTATCATTACTAGTTGATTTGTGGATTTGATTGTGTAAGGATATTTGCATGAACATTTCAGATTAGACTCCATGATCCAACATCATGATGACTGATGTTGTCTTCTTCATCATGATGTTGGATCACAGAGTGTGATAAAAAACATTGATGCAAGAATTCTTATAGAATCAAATCCACAAATCAACTAGCAATAATCAATATGGATTGTGGAAAATTCATATCATTTATCTCTGATTACGTTATCATTTCAAACACATGTTTTTTCAGGGACAATAGCTTGATTTTACTATATTTTGTAGGGAGATTAGCTTCTTCTTTACAATTGGATGTCACTATTTTTCCTAGAAGAATGCATGCCAAAGGCATCATAACATACAAAAACCCTATGATGGGACAGTGTAATGTGGAAAATAATTGGCACTTGGAAAACATTGTGTGTTGTGAGTTCTTTCATTCTACATGTTGGAATCTGAAGGTTTCACAACACGGGGTGGAGTTGCAGGTGCAGGATATATAAAAGCATCCAAATTCAATTGAGGGGTGATTAATGAATTGGGATGTTGCTTGTGAAGGGTTTGCAAATGGTAATTGGTTTGCAGGTATAATAACACCCAGTGTTTTCCAACATGCAATTACACATTGTTGGCCTTGGCATTCTATGAAAATGTTTCCCACTCCATGCCCAATACAAGCGTTAGATAAAAGACATGTCAACATTTCATGAGAACTAGGCATCTTTGGAGCTACTTTGCAATATTTTCAAATCAAGCTCTTCTCTCTAGCACACATGACCACCTCTTCCACAATCTCATCTAGTAAGCTCCATGTTTATGGAAGTTGTCACCATGTATGATGGAGAGAAGTGCATGTTTTGGAATTGAGAAAGGTATGCTTGAAAGTTGCCCAGTTGTCATGAAATTGTCATGCTGGTGGGGGAGGGGGCAACCCTATGTGTTTTCCATCCTACAACTTTTTTTTGTGCATATTGTGTTTGAAATGTATAATGGTATTGAAATGGAATGTTTGTTGCAAGGGTTGTTATTAAATATGGAGGTGAAATTCAATACAATGTGTTCTTACAGTCTGCATAATAGAGAATTGTCTTTCAAGAAGAATTGAGAAGCAAGGGACAACCCTCTACGTTTTCCATCATGCAACTTTTTTATTTTTTGTGCAACTTTTGCTGGAAGCAAGGGCAATTATAAAATATGACAATACATTGTCTTCTTATGGTTTGCATAACACTAACTATTGTCTTTGAAGAAGATTTTAAAAATGTGGGACAACCCTATGTCTTTTCCATCCTGCAACTTTTTTGTGCATCTTCTATTCGAAATGTATTACGATATTCAAATGGAATGTTTGTTGCATGTAATGGGTTATAAAATATGAATGTGAACTTCAATACAGTGTTTTGTTATAGTCTACATAACAAAATGTGTTGTCTTTCAAGAAGAATAGAGAAGCAAGGGAAAACAAATTTAACCAAATTGAGGTGGGGGGAGTAACCAAAAGGGTTGTTTCTTAAAAAGGGTTTTAGAATAGTTTGTGGGTTGCATGGTTTATAACACCATGTGTTTTCAAACCTAAAAATTTAGATAACAGTTTGAATGTCTTGAAAAGCTTTTCTTATTTAGACTATATGAATGTAAAAAAGGAATGTCCAAAAATTACAACTCTTATGGTATAAATTGCAATTCACTATCTTCATGTGATTGAAAAAAATAAATGGAAAAAATAATTACATGTTGTAAAACATAGTGGGTTACTTGTATAGCATTTTACAATAGTGTGGGTTGTACATTTTAAATTCTTCTCTTCATTGAAAATAGATATGTTTGATTTTGTAAATGGTGCAATAAATTTTGAAACTTTAACTGTCCATAACACTTACAACAATTTTATAGTTTACAGGAAACCAAGGATGTGAGGAGTAAAGGGGAAATTGCTACCTACACCGAACAATGTCATTGACGTGGACAACACACCTGAAAGGGTGTGTAGTGGTGCATCTTCTTCAGGGTGGTCGCATTCACGAAACGTGCAAGTAACATATGGTAGTTACAAGATGCAATCAAATGTATAATTTTAATCTGTCATAAGTGGTTACAATGTTGACTGGAAAGTGGGAATGTTTTAATCAGGAGGAAGCAATGACATTATGGAGGAAGTCCCCTCATTTGAGGAAAACAGTGAACCCTAAGGCAGCAACGTCTTCAGTAATTGATTGTGAACTTCCAATTTCCCTTTCCTTCCTATGTATCAATCATGCTTTACAATTTCAGTTAAAAAATATCATGTCTATTACAAATATGTTGATTCGGGCAATATATCATTCCTTTCATTTAGGAAAATAATTAGGGAGACCATCATGCTCATGCCATAGTCTAGGACCGTAAGGTAAAGCATGGAAAGCATGCAAAGGGAGACCCTAAGGATGGAGAAGGACCCAATGAAGCATGGGGTGATGTGGTGGATGTGAAGGTAGATATAATAACATAATTATTACATCATTTCGATGTGTGTATATGTTGTGCATTCAATTTGTTTGAATATCAAATATATTAAGTTATTTTGTTTTCCAAATTTGTTGTGCAGGTTGCTGTTGAATACAAAAGAGAAGTGGTGAATGGTAGATCTATATATTATTGTATTGTGGAAGAATGTACAAAAAAGTATTATGATTGGAGAGTGTTCAACATGCATAGGTTTTAGCATCACTGCCTTCCTATTCTTGAGGTACCAAAGCATGGCCGAATTGCATTGGGGGGGGAACCAACATAGCCCACTCCTCCCCCTGATAAATTGAAAGAGTACCTTCTAAAGAAGGTGGAAAATAGGGAGTACCAAATGAATATAGGGTAGAATTTGTAGCAGAAGTGTGTTATTAGACGTGTCTATGAAAAATATGGGAAACATAGCTTCCTTCAACTTCCTCAACAAGGAAAGGATGAGGTGAAGAGGAAAATGGCATTATACAATAGTGAGAAGCGGAAGGAGGAGAGAAGGAAAAAAATATTACAATTGCAAGAGAGAAAGAGATGGGAAGGAATGGTAATGTCAAACTAAATTGTTAATTTTGAATTTTCCTTGCTTCATATTTTCTGTTCTGATGCATACAAGGTTCAGTAAACATTAACTTACATGACATGATAGGGTGATGGTCGAGAAGCAGTTTCTTCCCCCAAGCAGAGTAGTGTTCATTCCCTAGACAAAGTTGTTCCCATGAAAGGCGAAGACGATGTTGTCCCTCCCAACCTTGTGTCTAACATTCACAAGAAACATCATGCACGGTCGGAAGTTTCAAGGCAGCCTGTGAAGAAGAAACAACAAAAAATGGTGATCTTGAAATCTTCTATTTAATCTAATGTTTGTTTAGATTATTTGAATGAATTGGTTGCATGCATCTGAGTTTGATGCAACCTTTCAAATTCGTCCAATTACACAAAAAAAATGAACAACAAACTACTGCCCTTGAGCAGATCTTTGCTATTATGGAAGATGAAGCATTGACCACGGAAGCACAAGTTGATGTTGTTCCTCCCAACACCTTGTCTAACATTGAGAAGAAGAAGAAGCATGTACAGTTTAAAATTTTCTCACGCCCTCACAAGAAGAAACAAGTACAAATGGTGATTTTAATATCTTCTATTCGATGCTTGTTTTCATTATTTTAATGAATTCATTGCATGCATCTAAATTTGATGTGACGTTTCAATTCCTGCTATTATAGGGGAATGATGAACAGTGGAGTCTTGCACTTGAAGAGGATACTCTTGAGTTGGAAGATGAAGTTGAGGCCATGGATGAACAAGATGATGTTCCTCCCAACCTACCCTATAATATTTAGAAGAAGAAGAAGAAGGACCCTATACAGAACTTTAAAGTTTCCTTTCATCCTCGCAAGAAGAAGTGAGAACAAACGGTTATTTCTAAATATTCTATTTCATGTTTGTTTTGATTATTTCACTGAATTGGTTGTTTGCATCTAAATCTAATGTGACATTTCAAATCCTGCTATTACAAGGAAACAATGAACAATGGACTCGTGCCCTCAAAGAGGATACTCATGATTGTGAAGACGAAGTGCACGCCATGGAAGAACAAGATGATGTTCTTCCTCCTAACCCATTGTACACCATTGAGAAGAAGAAGAAGGATTGTATACAATCTAAAGATTGCTCACACCCTCACAAGAAGAAATGAGAAGAAACAATAATTTTGAAATCTTCTATTTAATGTTTTTTTTAATTATTTCAATGAATTTGTTGCATGCATCTGAATTTCATGTGCAATTTCAATTCTTGCTATTACAGGTGAATGATGAACAACCGAGTCATGCCCTCCAATAGGATGCTATTGATTTTGATGATGAAGTTGAGGACATGGAAGAAGAAGATGATGTTGTTCCTCCCAACCCCCTGTCTACCAATGTTTAGAGGAAGAAGGAGTGTATATGGTCTAAAGATTCCTCATACCCTCACAAGAAGAAACGAGAAGAAATGATGATTTCCAAATCTTCTATCTAATGTTTTATTTCATTATTTCAATGAATTCATTGCATGCATCTGAATGTGATGTGATGTTTCAATTCTTGCTATTACAGGCCAATGATGAACAATGGAGTCCTACCCTCCAATCGAGTTCAAGGGAAGATGAAGTGGATGCCATGGAAGAACAAGATGATGTTGTTCCTTCCAACCCACCATCTAATAATGTTGAGAAGAAGAAGTAGAAGAAGAAGGAGCATATACGGTCAAAAGTGTCAAGGTGCCTTGACATGGATGAACTAGAAGAAACGGTGAATTCCAATTCTTTTATTTAATGTTTTTTATTATTATTTTAATAATTGTTTGCATGCAGCTCAATTTGAAATGACCTTTGAATTCCTGCTATTACATGGCAAGGATGAACAATGGAGTGTTGGATTTGACCTAATTAGCCATGTCATTGCAATTGAAATGGGAGAGGCTAATACAGATGGACATGCAGATGGTGAGACCCCTCGCCTGCAAGTGGGGTAGGGAAATAAAGATGAACATGGGGATGGGGAGAGCACTGGTCTCCAAGTGGGAGAGGATAACAAAGATGGACATAATGATGGGGAGAACACTGGCTTGCATGTGGAACTAGGTAACATAGATGGACATGGGGATGGGGAGAGCACTAGCTTGCAAGTGGGGAAGGGTGATAAAGATGGACATGGGGCTGAGGAGAGCATTGGCCTTCAAGAGGGAGATGGAAACAATGATGGAAATGGGAACAAGGAGAGCACTAGTTTGCAAGTGGGAGAGGGTAATAAAGATGGACATGGGGATGAGGAGAGCAATGGCCTGCAAGGGGGAGATGGCAATAAAGATGGAAACGGGCATGGGGAGAGCATTGGTTTGCAAATGGGGGAGGGTAATAAAGATGGACATGGAGACGAGGAGAGCACTGGCTTGCAAGTGGGAGAGGGTAATAAAGATGGGCATGGGGATGGGGAGATCACTGGCTTGCAACTAGCAGAGGGTAATAAAGATAGACACGAGGATGAGGAGAGCATTGGCCTGCAAGGGGGTGATGGCAATAAAGATGGACATGGGGATGGGGAGAGCTACGGTGTGCCATCTATATTGGTACCAGACCCAACACACTTCCATGCTTCTATTCTTATTTCTTTATGAATCTTTGAATGTGCCTTCAATTATGCTTCACATAAATGATGTTTCCATTGCCAGAAAATATGGTGGATGAACAGATTGTAGAGTTTAAGGGCATAAATTTTAAGGCTGGTGATCATGTCAACCTTTGGAGGCTGCATAAACGGGTTGCCAAAGGCATTATACATGTTGTCGCCAGAAATACTCAGACCCACTGCTTTCAGCACCCAAAAAATTTGTGTCAAAGTCGACATTGTTGAGGTTATTGTTGGTGAATGCTACGTGCCTTTTCCACGTCCTAGCGCAGAGATTGTCGAAGAGTGCATGGGAAGATTCATCATATGGAACCTCTCTAAGATGAAGCATTCTATTCCAGAGGTACACATAAATAATATGTTGTATATATATATCATACTACATATATTGTTTCCATGCATACGTTAATTCTCATTAATTGTTTGCTATAGGGTGAGGTGATAAACCTGCCAAGGACAAAGCACAGCCTACAAAGAAATCTATTGTTTCACATTCATCATTTGCGAGGGTTCATGGAACTGGAATTACCCCTCCTGAAATACACAAGGACCCTAAGAAACGTGCCATATATTACACAATCATGAACTCCATTGCAAAGAATAGGCAATGTAGGAATAGATGAGATAGGCCCCGAATACATTTTCTACATTGTTGGTTTCATAATTTGATTATTGAATAGTTGTGGTGTAGAGATACACCATTTTCATATGTTAGAATACTATGTTGTTAAACATTTGATAGGATACTTTTCATGGGTCCCTCTAATTATTTGATTAATCAACAACTATGTTGAACATATATACTAACTTCATAAAATAATTGGAACACATATATTGGAAAATTATATGTTGAACATATATTGGAGCACATAATTGTTAGCCATTACATATTAGACTTTTCATAGCTTTGTAATTGTTTCATTATGATGAAGAATGTTATGAAGTCCACTTTCAATTTTTAGAACAAGTATTTCATTGATTATGCATATTTCCTTTTTCCATGTGATTGGAACAAATAAAATGGTAGCAGTGTTTGCAGTCCTGGAAAACACACTATCCCCTTTTAGTTATTTTGTTATGATAAGTATTTATTTTGTTACGACCAATAATGCAATGAAGTCCACTTTGAATTTTTAGAGAAGGTCTTTGCTATGGTGGAGATGGTATATTTCCATTTTCCATGTGATCGGAACAAGTAAAATGCTTGCATTCCTTGCACTGTTGGAAAACACAATGTCCCCTCTGATTATTTTCCTTACGTGAAGTTTTTATTTCGCATGCTCCAAAAATGAAGTGAATTCCAGTTTCAATTTTTACATGAAGGTTTTGGTAGAGTTTAGCTGGGGTTTTTTCCTTTATCATGTCATTGTAACAAATAAAATGCTTGCATTGTAGTTTTGGAAAACACATTGTCCCCTGTCTGTTATTTTCTTCTCAACAAGTCTTCATTTCCTATGCTCCCAAAAAGAAATAAAGTCCACTTTCAATTTTTAGAATGACCATTAGGTAGAGTGGAAATGCCATATTTCCTTTTTCCATGTCATTGGAACACATAAAGCACTTGCAGTGATTACAGTTTTGGAACACATACTATCCCCTATTAGTTATTTATTTTTGATTAGTAATTATTTATAACGCTGCATAAATGCATTTATGTCCACTTTCATATTTCATGAAATGTTTTATATTTTATAGGATCTCGTAATGTAATCAATACCACTTTCAATTTTCATCACTAGTTGGTTGAGTACAAATGTCATTTCCTTTTTCCATGTGATGGGAACAAATTAAATGCTTGCATTGCTGGTAGTGTTCGAAAACACACTGTCCTATGTTAGTTACTTCGATATGAATACTTACTTATGTATGTCATCTTACTTACAAATGTAAGCACATGTCGATATCTTTGATCATGTAATTATTGAACAATTATGGTGTGGAATTAAATTATATTTGATCATCTACTTATTGAATAATTATGGTGTCCATTTCCATTATATGTGATCCTCTTATTTTTTTATCTATTATCATGTGGAATTATAGTACTTTGGTATGTTTCGAGACTGCAGTCTTCTACCAAGAGTTCCATTGTCCGATTGTGTCCTCCCCCATTTGTGACCTCACCGGTTCATAGAACAGGGTCAAAAGTGTTTACTACTCTTAATTAAATAAAATATAAGACTATGTTCTTGCAGATTTCATGACCTTCATATTTTTTAAGACCCCTTTCATCAAATATTCAATTTCAATATCTGTTCATACCTTTCCAATAGAAAATTCACATCATGGTTGCATTATGGAAAACACACTGGGTTGTGACTGTCTTATAAATTCTTCTTGAATGACTGTGTTCTTTTATGCAAACTTTAACAAAATAGTGCTTTCAAAATTTCCTTCTTTTTTTATGACAACCCTTGCTTTCACCAAACTTTCCATTTCAATATATGTTCATATATTTGGAACAAATAATGCACATATCAGTCGCATGTTGGAAAACACAGTGGGTTATGATTCAATTTTTATTTGATGCAGAATCTAAGCAAAGAATGGTTTGAAATTCACCTTCCTATTTGTTGACAACCCTTACTTTCAGTAAAACACTCTTCTTCAATATCTGCTCTTATGTTTTGAACACAAAATTTACATATAATTTGCATTGTGGAAAACACAGTGTGTTGTGGCTCACTTCTTATTTTATGCAGGGTGTAAGAAAGGAATGTTTTGAAGTTGATGTCATTGTTCCTTAACAACCCTTACTTCTAGCAAAACACTCTTCTTCAATATATACTAATATGTGTCTAAGACAAACTTTACATAACAGTTGCATCATGGAAAACATAGTGGGTTGTGGCTCACTAACTATTTTTGGTAGGTTGTAACAAATGAATGTTTTGAAGTTCACATTGTAGTTTTATGAGACCCTTACTCTCACAAAAACACTCCATTTGAATATCTGTTCATATGTTGTGAACAAAAATTTTACATAACAACTGCAGGATGGAAAACACATAGGGTTGTCACACACTTTTCAAATCTTCTTTAAAGTGAAAGGTAGTGTTATGCACACCGTAAGAAAACATTGTATTCAAGTTCACCTTCATATTTTATAACTGCCCTTGCTTCTAGCAAAAGTTGCACACACAAAAAAAAGTCGCGCAATGGAAAACACAGAGGGTTGTCTGTTGCATCTCAATTCTTCTTGAAATACAACACTTTAGTTTATAACAACCCTTACTCATAGCAAAAATTCCCTTTAAATACCGTTATACATTTCGAACATGAGATGCACAAAAGAGAAAAGGTGGAGGATGGAAAAAATAGAGGGTTTTCCCAGACTTTTCAGATCTTGTAGTGAAGTTCACCTTCATATTTTATAACTGGCCTTGCTTGCAACAAAAGTTCAAAAAAAAAAGAAAAGAAAAAAAAAATGATTGTAAGATGGAAAACACAAAAGGTTGTCCCTCACCTTTCAATTCTTCTTCAAATAAAACACTTTCAGTTATGCAGACTTTCAGAACACACTGTATTGAATTTCACCTTGATATTTTATAACAACCCTTACTTGCAACAAACATCCCATTTCAATACCGTTACACAATTCAAACACAAGATGCACAAAAAGAAATTTGCAAGATGGAAAACACATATGGTTTTACCACACTTTTCAAATCTTATTCAAAGATAGCAATTAGAGCTATGCACACCATAGGAAGACAATGTATTGAAGTTCACCTTCATATTTTATAACAATCCTTACTTGCAGCAAACATTCCCTTTCAATACCGTTATACATTTTGAACACAAGATGCACAAAAAGAAAGTTGCAGGATGGAAAACATGTAGGGTTTTTCCACACTTTTCAAATCTTCTTCAAAGACAATAGTTAGAGTTATGCACACCGTAGGAAGACAGCATATTGAAGTTCACCTTCATATTTTATAACTTTCGTTGCCTCCAACAAAAGTTGCACACAAAAAAAAGAAGAAGCAAGTTGCACTATGGAAAACACAGAGGGTTGTCCCTCGCTTCCCAGTTATTCTAGCAAGACAACACTTGTTGTTCTATATACTATAAGAACACAGTGTATTGAAGTTCACCTTCATATTTTATAACAACCCTTACTTGCAGCAAACATTCCAATTCAATACCGTTATACATTTTGAACACAATATGCACAAAAAAACCTCTTGTAGACTAGTCAAAACATTTTAACCAATGACAAACGAGTCTCTTACACTTGTAACTTAGTTTGAATGACTCTTCAATGTCTTTTTAGCCTTGTAAGGAAGGAAATTCGAAACACTCCAAATATTGTTCAATATAGGCCTTTTGACAACTTTGTCCTGAGAGGACAGTTAATAAATGGTCTCGATAAACTCATAAATTCAACAATCCCTATCTTGGAATGGAGTCACCTATGCCCACAAACCTTTTCCAAAACAAAATGAGAGAACAACGACTCATATTCCAGAAACAAAACTCATAAATTCACCAATGTACACAGTCATTTACAGATTTTACACATTTTTTGCAGACCTTGGGCTTCATGATAGCTGCCCAAAACCACCTTACCACACTCTTCAATCTTCACATTGTTTAGAATACACATAAAAAATTCCTCTCACCAATTTTAAGGAGATTCAAACGGTGCAAATCTGACAAGCACAATTTTTAATATACACTTTTTACCCTAACTTAGGGTTTTAGCTGCCTGGAGAAAAACTTCAATATATTTGAGAATTCGAAATGGATTTGTATGAAATGAAATGAATCATAAAGTAGACGCAGAGGGCTATCATGTACAATGGAGGAGGAGATGATTTATCCCCAAAATATGGTCGTACAATGGCCTCAAACACAAAAAATGCAAGAAAAAAACTGAAAAATAGAGTATGCCATTCATTTTTTCAGTATTACATCAATGAAAACACTTTCTTTTATGAAGAGTGTAAGAAAATAGTGTATTTAATTGCACCTTCATATTTTATTATAACCCTTACTTGCAGCAAACATCCCATTTCAATTTCCTTATACGTTTGGAACACACCATGTAAAAAAAAATGTTGCAAAATGGAAAACACACAGGGTTCTCCCTCACCTCTAAAATATTGTTCTAAGAGAACAGTTTCTGTTATGCAAACTGTAAGAAAGTAGTGTATTATAGTTCACCTTCATATTTTCTAACAACCCATTACTTGCAGCAGACATTCCATTTCAATATCCATATACGTTTCGAAGAGAAGATGCACAAGAAAAGTTGCAGAATGGAAAACTCAGAAAACTACTGAAGAAAATTACAATATTATACAATCTGAAGAAAATTGCAATCCACATTTAATACTGCTAACAAAACTATGTCAACCATTTACGAACGGGTGTAATCTATGTGTTCTCAGCATCTAGAAGAATTTTCCACACTCTGATTGTCAAGGTGGACTTTATAGCATACAATGTTGGCACCCCGTAGTTCACATGTAGCAACTCAAAGGAGGGCCTGACACGGTGGATCTCAAACCTGACAATGTGGTTGAATTTGAACACGGCCAAAAACCATTCCTCCAGAGGACCTATGTGATTACTAATTATAGATTCCCCCTTGAGGAATCTCATAAACCTCATGCTCAGTTGGTTCGTAAGATTGTGTTTGCGTATGATAACTATTGGTCTAATGCACACCTTCCAGATGCAGCCAGCTAGGAAAAGGTCTCAAATTTCACGGTAAAGAGACATTGGCCAATCACATAAATTGACAATCTCTATTTCTAGATTGTAATATTGAACTTCCATGCCCATATGTACCCATACACCAAAGACATTGTTGAAGAAGTGAGCATAATTATCATAGTGCAAATATGTGCAGTATGGCCCCTTTCTATTAATTCTCGTTAACATCTTTTCCCGTAACCTGTACGGGAAGCTCAATTCCTCAATTCAAGCAAGAATATTGCATGGGAGATAGGGGTGGTAGTTGGTCAACCAACTAGCCACCCATGCTCGTGAACTGTGGGACATCTTCTATAGAACTGTAGCAGGAGGTACTCAAATTCCTGAAATGAAAGACAAAACAACTTTGTCAGAAGGTACACTTGCATCCTCTAATTAGAAATACATTGTCAATGCAATGGAAACAGTGTAAAATAAGTGAGAAAAGTGGAAGATATAGATAATGTTAGCACTGAAGAGATTGTACCTATTCTTTGGAACTGAACGAGGTAGCACGTGCAGTATCTCGAATGGGCATATGGAAATGCATGAGTCGAACAACAGGAAGAACAATGCCTGAAAGGAAAGACAACAAAAATTTCAGCACATACAACAAAATTATCTAATTAGAAACACACGCATTGTGTACGGACAATGTCTTTTCCAACATGGAAAATAATGTCAGCATTCTATTTGTTGCAATTAGATGAGTCAAAGTAATGAATTGTAGAAAAAATATTTTTGTAGCTTTTATTCATATCGTTGATTATATTCATTGCACTTATGTATCTTTCTAACTAAAAGCATTGCTTCCCATTTCATAACTAAAAACAATATGTTGATACATGACAACCTTACTTTCACTAAACATTCCATTTCACTATCTCTTCATATGCTTCGAACAGAAAATGCACATAACAATTTCAAATGTGGAAAAAACATTGGGTTGTGAGACACTACTGATTTTATGCATACTGTAACAGAACAATTTTATGAAGTTCACCTTCTTGATAGATGATAACCCTTACTTTCAGCAAACATTCCATTTCAATATGTCTTCATATGTTTCGATCAGAAAAATCACTTAACAGTTGGATGATGGAAAACACACTAGGAGGTGACTGACTTCTTCTTTTAAGCAGACTGTAAGAGAACAATGTTTTGAAGTTCACCTTCTTCTTTTATGACAACCCTTACCTTTAGCAAAACAGTCCATTTCAATATCTGTTCATACGTTAGGAACACAAAATTCACATCACAGTTGCAGGATGGAAAACAGATTGCGTTGTCAGTCACTTCTTATTTTATGCAAGTTGTAAGAAAATAATGTTTTTCATTGTAGGTCAGCAGAGTCAAATTTGTCAACTTAACTATCTGAAACTCTTAACCACCAAATCCACCCTTGGTTTGTAGAGACTGTCTTCCCCAAACGCCTATTTAGGAAACCCTTCTTTGAAGCCATTCACATGAGGGTAACTTGGAAAACTATATTCCACTCTTTCTCAAACCTTCAAACCAAGTCAAACACCTTTATTGAGGCATGTACATGCTTAAAAGAAGAAGGGATATAGCTGCCCTCACCTTTTTGATGAAACCCTAACCTAAAACCTCACTTTTAGTAGGGGAATGTCTATCAAACCTGGGGGCAGCAAAGTTGAAGGTAAGATTAAGTTTTTGCAGGCTTAATTTGTCATGTTTGAAGAGTGTTTAGAGTGTGGGAAGCTTGGGAACATTAAATTCCATAAAAACCTTATGAAAATGGCTCAAAATGAGGGTTTAGTGAAAAAGTGTGTTGGGAACCGTATCTTCCAAAAGTAATTGTGGATGTGCTAGTTTCGGTAACTGGTTAATGCTGCCTCATCAAAACACCTAACAAATTCAAATAGTCCTTTAACAAGTCTCAAAACTTAGGTATCATCTACTTTTGGGAATAGTCAAGAAAACACTAATCTACTAAACCCTTACTTTATGCACAAAAAAAAGCTCTAACAAATGAGGGTTTAATAGAATACTATATTCCAAACCTTCCCATGCTTTGCCACCAAATGAAACATGTTTATAAATGTATGCCCATGCTTTAGGAACAAACTTTGAGCCCCATTGAATGCACTTTCCTCAATTCCCAACTTGTACGCATCCTTTTTCATTGGAAAACTTGTGTATTCTTTAAAGATGAGCAACCAAACATTGAATGGTTCACTTCCCTTGCATGATTCAATAGATACACTTCTTAGAGCATGGTATTGCATAACGTCATACCAAAAATTGGACTTATGTAAGCAAAGTTATTAAATTTTAACCATACCTTCCATTGGGTTTACACTCGCAAAAGACAGTCGTCGGCGAGGACTCCTTTCCCCAGATTGGAATGCTTAAGTGAAAAAAAATAGCCCAAAAAGAAATCAAAAAGTTTATAACATGGTACAAGCACATACTGGAAAAAAATAAATCTGCAATACAATTTTGTATTACAATATATAAATTGAAATGGGTTTTGTCATAGTCACCCATATTAGATGTTGTATCCTTTGCCACATCCATAGAAGTTGCGCCTGAAGTCTGACATTGCATATTGACATTCAGATTCAAACTATTATTTGCGGATAAGGGAAAGAAGTCATCCACAGGGATTCGGTGATTTGAATGTTGTGCAGAATGATTCGTACGCCGGGTTCGACGTCGACGATGATCCTTGCTTGCACTAAACCATGGACGCATGCGAACGATGCTAGTTGCACCTTCATTAGGATCCAGAATGAATTCAAACGACAATGCATTTGATTGTCGTAGGTCCTCTAGAAACCTATCCATGCATTCTGCGTATGATTGCACCTGTTGTAGAGATTATGGTGGTGTACGCATCACTTTCTTCAAGATTTTGTTTGTGTCATTCCAAGGAGACATTGTCACCACATGTTCATCATATACATGAGTGATAGAAGGAGCTTGTGTAGGGGTGAGAACATTAGGATTGTTTTCCTCTACGGACCCCTGTGACAATGTCTCGTTCAAATCCATCCATGTATCAATTGGTTCACCTCCCCCATCTAAATGACCACACAAAAGAAATTTGTATTATGCAGTAGACAATGCAAAACACAATTGACACCCATAATGTAATGCAATTCAAATTGAAATTCACTTACCGTGGATGACCCCTTCAATGACAGATGATCTTTTCATCAATTCAACAACCTTAAGGATATGTTTGCAAGTGTTCCCCTACAAACTCCAAGGGTAGTGACAAACAAAAAGGTGCTCCCCAAATTTCTGAACAAGGTAGTGCATTGGCCTACTTTGACTTTTCACCCAGTACTGTACAAGATATGTTTCATTGGGATACAGTCATCGTCCGGAATTGCCTTGGCCCGCTCCACACTAGATCACATATTTAAACGCTTTTGGTTTGTCAAAAAACCATAATGCTGCAACTTTTCCTTTTTCCTATAGAATGGTTCCATTTTATACACAAGTGTGTAATACAAATAGTCCATTCTCCTTGTGCATTTTTTTGAAAGATCACACAAGTATCGAGTTTTGAGAGCGCAATGGTACAACTCAATGGTTGCATTCGTATCTTGGTTGGCATGTGGGAATAGTCTACATTTTTTGCCCACATGGCTGCGAAAAAAATTCCAATAGTCAAGTAAACCACAACATATTAGAGGTGACATCAAAGAATTTGAATGGTGTGAATCCTGCGGGGTGACAAAAATTGTCAACTCACCAATTCGACCTTCTCCTTTGCACCAAGTCTTGTTGAAGTACTCTAAGAATTGGGGCTGATCATTGAACTCTTGAAAGAAAGAGTTCAATAGCTGAGTGACACAATCTTCGGTGTCACCGATTGCCATCATGATAGCACCAAGACTGCGAAAGATGTCCATTGCCCTTTCCTTGTCTGCATACTTATATACATTCTTTAGCCAAGCCCTTTTGACATGCCAAAGGAATAGAAGCACATGACATTGAAAGACAACCCTAATAGACAATACAAACGATATTGTTTACTGCTCAACTGCATGAGATAGTGGCATTGAAAATGAATACCAAACGAGAAAGGTAGAGAAATGAAGAAAGGGATGCACATACTGTATGGCTTGGATTTTTGCAGTCACATCATCGGTCAAGAATGCATTGATTCTCCAGTCGGGCCTGGCTGTTCTTCCATGGTCATGCAATATGCGTAGCCACACAGAGATGTCCTCAATCTTGTTTCATGAGGAGACTACCCACGCAACCGACACACCACTCTATTGCTCTTCGAAAGTGAGGATAGTATATAATGGATATTATAGAGAGAACAAATTAGTGTGAGCATTGTTAAGTTTACAACTAGCAAGATCATTGAAAACACGAAGAACTATTTGTCAATGTTTGTAAGGCCTCACCCCATATTTGTTAGTTGCAAATGTGGAATCCATCGAGATGAATGAATTGTGCGATTGGGTAACCATCCTATCCAACATCCATGGAGTCTGAATCCCAATAACAAAATGTGTATTCTTCCCATTGGGCCGTTGAAAGTAGAAGAAGTTGTCAAAGTTCTCTCCACTCCACAGTAGCATACTTGTCGAGTCGACTTTGTCTTTCTGTGTGTGAGTAGAACACACCTTTCGCTAAGAATTCATAACATCCTTTATTGTAAGGAATTGATCTCTCTTGGACATCATGCCACATAAGATAGGATCATTGATGTGTCTATCCATTATAGCATTGACACTAACGTCCATGAGCAAAAGGCTTTCAATATAGCTTTTGCACTCCACGGATAGATTAGCGACAAACATAAAACACTTCTCTCCACTTGTGTCATGAATGCCATGGCAATATTGACCATTTTTTATCAATGTGGAACATTTATTTGTAGATAATATAGGCAACATCGAGTTTTCCATTCATAACCTTCACCATGAAGTGGTATTGACAACCTCGCATTTGTATAAACGTCTTATGTGGTTTCTTCTTTGGTGGAGGCTGGCCTCTGTTGTCTTGAGGACCGTATTGACACCAGTAGTTGCGAGAAAGGGATCATCTCATCATGTTGAACCAAGGAGAGTAAAATATCATTCGACCATAGAAATGAATGTTGAAAGATACAAACCTCTGATAGGAAATTGTTTTGCCATAAGTTTTGTTGTCAACAGGATAGGAGGCGGTAGGTTATCTTGTTTTCTTGTACACAAATTTGGTTTCGAAACCTTCAATGGAAATTTCACCATGAATGAAATGATCAAGTATCGTAAGAGGAATTGCTACAACAAGGTCAGGGACCTTATCCTTGTTGATGGAAATATTAGCCCATTCCAAATCAGAAGACGAAAATGGAGAGCCTCCATTTTGTACATCACACACCTCCAATTCATCTTGCTTCTTCCATTTCAAACCTCTCCCCATTCTAGGAAATGACATAATTGGACGAATATTTAACATTAGTGTGGATTGTGTGAAGAAAAATAAATAAACCATTCATTAAACATAAATTAAATGTGCTTGCATAGTTGTCACTTGTGTGAAACCAATATGAGGTTGTTGGCTTCAACCGAGGAAAATTAAAGGTGATAGATTCAATCAAGCTACACATAAAATATAACACAAACGCATGCTGGAAATTGGACAGTCCATCTCAACATACAGGTGGACATAGACAAGGACAACAAAAAATGGCAAGCAAAACCTTTGATGACATCCTGGTATGGAAGAGAAAATAAAAAAAAAGTGCATCCATTGCTGCGAGCAACGCCAAAATGATAACATGTTTCTTGCATTTGTTGAAAAAAAATGAATTAGTAATGGAGAGTATGAGGAAGGCATAAAACTACAAAATTTTCTATGAACCATGATGTAAGCGATTGCAGGTTGGAAAACACAGCATGTAGACGAGCCTCCACACTAACATAAAGACCGCAACTCCGCAAGTAAATATAAAAAAGATTTCAGAGAGTATGGGGTGTACAAACCTCTTTTACCTAAGGAGGCATGTTGTGATATTCATCCTTCCATTTCGCATGACTTAACATGAGGAGCAAAAGCACATCTAGCAATTAACAAAATAAACAAGTGAAGGTTGAACCACACGATCAGTGGTTCAACCTAGAACTTCATATGTGGCATAGGAGTGTAACATGCATCACAATATGTATTTACTTATACAATAGCAACAACATATGTATTATCGTGGGAAGATACATTGGTTGTGCTGCGTGTGTAAGTGTTAAAGGAGAGGAAGGGTTAGAGGGCAAGCAAAACCTTTGATGACAACCTTGTATGTAAAAAGAATAAGTGCATCCATTGTTGCGAGCAACACCAAAATGATAACATGTTTCTTGCATCTGTTGAAAAAAAGATGAATCAGTAATGGAGTGTATGAGGAAAGGTATAAAGGTGTAAAATTTTCTATGAACCATGATGTGAGTGAATGCAGGTTGGAAAACACAGCGTGTAGATGAACCTCCACGCTGACATGAAGACTGCAACCCCGCATGTAAATATAACAAAGATTTTAGAGAATATGGGGTGTAAAAACCTCTTTTACCTAAGGAAGCATGTTGTGATATTCAACCTTCCATTTTGTGTGACTTAACATGAGGAGCAAAAGCACTTCTAGCAATTAACGAAATAAACAAGTGAAGGTTGAACCACACGTTTAGTGGTTCAACGTAGAACTTCGTATGTGGCATAAGAGTGTAACATGCATCACAGTATGTAATTAATTATACAATGGCAACAAGAGATGTATTATCATGGGAATATACGTTGGTTGTGCTGTGTAAGTGTTAAAGGAGAGGAAGGGTTAGAGGGCAAGCAAAACCTTTGATGACAACCTTGTATGTAAAAAGAATAAGTGCATCCATTGCCGCAAGCAACACCAAAATGATAACATGTTTCTTGCATCTGTTGAAATAAAGATGAATCAGTAATGGAGTGTACGAGGAAAGGTATAAAGGTGTAAATTTTTCTATCAACCATGATGTAAGCGAATGCAGGTTGGAAAACACAACGTGTAGATGAACCTCCACATTGACATAAAGACCGCAACCCCACATGTAAATATAACTAAGATTTCAAAGAATATGGGGTGTACAAACCTCTCTTACCTGAGGAGGCATGTTGTGATATTCAACCTTCTGTTTAGGGGGTCTTAACATGTGCAACAAAGGCTCATCTAGAAATTCATGAAAAAAGGAAGTGAAGGTTGAACCACACGATGAGTGGTTCAACCTGCAACTTTGTATGTGGCGTATGAGTGTAATGTGCATAACACTATGTAATTAATTCTACAGTTCCAAGAACGGATGTATTAGGGAAGATACCTTGGTTGTGGTGCATATGTATGTGTTAATGGAGAGTAAAGGTTACAGGGCAACCAAAACCTTTTAGAACCTGCTATGTAAATAAATGTGCATCCATTGGTGCCAACAATGCCAAAAGAATAATTTTTTTTTTGCATATGTTGACAAAATAATGAATCAGTAATGGAGTGAATCAAGAAAGTCATACATGTGAAAATTTTCCTATCAACCATGATGTCAACCAATGCATGTTGGAAAACACAATGTCTACTAGAACCTCGAAGCGAACATAAAGACCACATGTAAAATCACAACCTCACGTGAACGAAGAATAAGACTTCATAGTATATGGGGTGTACAAACTTGTTTTACTTGAGTAGGCATGTTGCGATATCGACCCTTCCATATGGGGTGAGTTAACATGACCAACAAAAGCATGTATGCCAATGCATGAACTAAAAAAGTGCAGGTTGAACAACCAGATGGGAAGTCCAACCTGCAACTTTTTATGTAGCCTATAAGCCTAACGTGAATAATAACATGTAATTACTTCTATGGCTTCCAACAATGTGAAAAGAAAAAAACATGATCATTGCATCTGGTGATAAAAAAATCAATCAATGAAGTCAAACATCTGTGAACGTAAAACTAAACATGACCATTAAAAGAACATCAAGCACAAAAGTAAAAATTTCCACCCTTCAGCTTACAACAAGCAAACATATCGAAAGTACAACCCACAGTGTTTTCCAACATGCCTATAGTTTATTAATTAGATAAAGTTCAAACACAATTTCTAGTCTACCTGTGACTTGTTTTATATTTTGAAGAGATTCCTTTCATTACATTCGTATTGTGTAAACAAGAAAATGATTTCATTCCAAAAAAAAAGAAATGGTTGTCTGGAGACATGAAAGCCATGTGTGAAATGGTAGACAAGTTTTGTAAATAACTTATCAAACAAAAAACCTTAGCATTCTCTAATGAGAAAGACACTCTCCAAGCTAACCAAAGAGCGGATGCAAAGCTACAGACAAGTATTGAAGACATTCAAAACTCTATCCAAAAAATGGACGTTATTGTCCTAAGGGATGATAAGGAAGCAGCTGCTCCAAACGTACAAATAAAATGTACTTATAACTGAAACCCAACACTGTGTTTCCCATTTACAGTTAATTTTTGCACTTCTTTTTTTAATCGATTGGAATTTAAACACAACAATGGAATGTGTGAATTGGAAGACATTCATACTGTTTTGTAACATTTCATGTTGCAAAACTGTGGATGTTAAGAAGCAAGCAACCCACCATGAGACAACCCTTTACATTTAAACAAGGAGATCCAAATAACTGAAACCCAACAACGTGTTTCCCATTCACAATTATTTTGTGCACTTTTTTTTTCAATCGACTGAAATTAAAACACAACAACGGAATGTGTGAATTGGAAGACATTCATACTGTTTTGTAACATTCCATGTTGCAAAACCGTGGGTGCTAAGAAGCAAGCAACCCACCATGAGACAACCCTTTACATTTAAACAAGGAGATTCAAATAACCGAAACCCAACACTGTGTTTCCCATTTACAATTATTTTGTGCACTTCTTTTTTCAATCAACTGAAATTTAAACACAACAATGGAATGTGTGAATTGGAATACATTCATACTGTTTTGTAACATTCCATGTTGCAAAACCATGGGTGTTAAGAAGCAAGCAACCCACCATGAGACAACCCTTTCCATTTAAACAAGGAGATTCACATAACTGAAACCCAACAGTGTGTTTCCCATTCACAATTATATTGTGCACTTTTTTTTTCAATCGACTAAAATTAAAACACAAGAATGGAATGTGTTAATTTGAAGAAATTCATACTGTTTTGTAACATTCCATGTTGCACAACCGTGGGTGTTAAGAAGCAAGCAACCCACCATGAGACAACCCTTTCCATTTAAACAAGGAGATTCACATAACTAAAACCCACCAGTGTGTTTCCCATTCACAATTATTTTGTGCACTTTTTTTTTTCAATTGACTGAAATTAAAACACAAGAATGGAATGTGTTAATTTGAAGACATTCATACTGTTTTGTAACATTCCATGTTGCACAACCGTGGGTGTTAAGAAGCAAGCAACCCACCATGAGACAACCCTTTCCATTTAAACAAGGAGATTCACATAACTAAAACCCACAGTGTTTTCCCATTCACAATTATTTTGTGCACTTTTTTTTTCAATTGACTGAAATTAAAACACAAGAATGGAATGCATTAATTTGAAGACATTCATACTGTTTTGTAACATTCCACGTTGCACAACCGTGGGTGTTAAGAAGCAAGCAACCCACCATGAGACAACCCTTTACATTTAAACAAGGAGAATCAAATAACTGAAATCCAACACTGTGTTTCCCATTCACAATTATTTTCTGCACTTCTTTTTTCAATCCACTGAAATTAAAACACAACAATGGAATGTGTGAATTGGAAGACATTCATACTATTTTGTAACATTCCATCTTGCAAAACCATGGATGTTAAGAAGAAAGCAACCCACCATGAGACAACCCTTTACATTTAAACAAGGAAATTCAAATAATTGAAACCCAGCAGTGTGTTTCCCATTCACAATTATTTTGTGCACTTCTTTTTTCAATTGATTGAAATTAAAACACAACAATGGAATGTGTGAATTGGAAAACATTCATACTGTTTTGTAACATTCCATGTTACAAAACCGTGGGTGTTAAGAAGTAAGCAACCCACCATGAGACAACCCTTTCCATTTAAACAAGGAGATTCAAATAACTGAAACCCAACAGTGTGTTTCCCATTCACAATTATTTTGTACACTTTTTTTTTCAATCGATTGAAATTAAAACACAAGAATGGAATGTGTTAATTCGAAGATATTCATACTGTTTTGTAACATTCCACGTTGCACAACCATGGGTGTTAAGAAGCAAGCAACCCACCATGAGACAACCATTTACATTTAAACAAGGAGATTGAAATAACTAAAACCCAACACTGTGTTTCCCATTTACAATTATTTTGTGCACTTCTTTTTTCAATTGGCTGAAATTAAAACACAACAATGGAATGTGTGAATTGGAAGACATTCATACTATTTTGTAACATTCCATGTTGCAAAACTGTGGGTGTTAAGAAGCAAGCAACCCACCATGAGACAACCCTTTACATTTAAACAAGGAGATTCAAATAATTGAAACCCATCACTGTGTTTCCCATTCACAATTATTTTGTGCACTTTTTTTTCAATCGACTGAAATTAAAACACAACAATGGAATGTGTGAATTCGAAGAAATTCATACTATTTTGTAACATTCCATCTTGCAAAACCATGGGTGTTAAGAAGCAAGCAACCCACCATGAGATAACGCTTTACATTTAAACAAGGAGATTCACATAACTGAAACCCAACACTGTGTTTCCCATTCACAATTATTTTGTGCACTTTTTTTTCAATCAACTAAAATTAAAACACAAGAATGGAATGTGTTAATTTGAAGACATTCATATTGTTTTGTAACATTCCACGTTGCAAAATCGTGGGTATTAAGAAGCAAGCAACCCACCATGAGACAACCCTTTCCATTTAAACAAGGAGATTCACATAACTGAAACCCAACAGTGTGTTTTCCATTCACAATTATTTTGTGCACTTTTATTTTCAATCGAATGAAATTAAAACACAAGAATGGAATATGTTAATTTAAAGGCATTCATACTATTTTGTAACATTCCATGTTGCACAACCGTGGGTGTTAAGAAGCAAGCAACCCACCATGAGACAACCCTTTACATTTAAATAAGGAGATTCAAATAACTGAAACCCAACAGTGTGTTTCGCATTCACAATTATTTTGTGCACTTCTTTTTTTAATCGACTGAAATTAAAACACAACAATGGAATGTGTGAATTGGAAGACATTCATACTGTTTTGTAACATTCCATGTTGTAAAACTGTGGGTGTTAATAAGCAAGCAACCCACCATGAGACAACCCTTTCCATTTAAACAAGGAGATTCACATAGCTGAAACCCAACAATGTGTTTCCCATTCACAATTATTTTGTGCACTTTTTTTTTCAATCGACTGAAATTAAAACACAAGAATGAAATGTGTTAATTTGAAGACATTCATACATTTAAATAACTCCACATTGGGTTTCCCAAATTTCATATTAAAAAATCTTGTAAAATCCTCTGCCTGTAACCCAATTACCCCTCACCTCAAATTTCGTCGGTATTCACCTCACATTTATTTTGTGCACTTTTTTTTCAATCAACTAAATTTTAAACACAACAATGGAATGTGTGAGTTTGAAGACATTCATACATTTAAATAACTCTACATTGGGTTTCCCAAATTTCATATTAACAAATCTTGTAAAATCCTCTGCCTGTAACCCAATTACCCCTCACCTCAAATTTCATCGGTATTCTGCAACTCCTCCACGTGCACTCCACCCTTCAGCTTACAACCTCAATTTCGTCAGTATTCTCCTCCAAGTCTTCGTCGTCCACATGCACTCATACCTTCAACTTTCCCTTTCAACGTGTAGACTGGAAACAAATAATATTTTCTCCTTTCTTCCTCGAAACAAAAAAGGCTCCATTTCTGCCCACGTCACTTTCCCTTCCACTTGTCTCATGCCAAGAAAAGAGAATTTCCGAGAAAGAAAACATGCTCGCCTTTTTCCCTTGCTGACAGGTGGGCAAACCAAGTTGACAGCGTCGTTAACTCACACCTAACAATCACTGGCCATTTGCTCCCGCTGCCGCTTTTATTCATAATCACTCGTCTGGCAGGCCCTGAACTACAACGTCGCCTCATGTTATGTATGTTTCCATGTATGTTGTTATGTATGTTTTTCATGCGTTTTTGTATGTACATAGGTGCTTATTGTCTGGGATTTAGCCGGCTCCTAATGTTATTGTGGTATTTTTAACTTGACATTGAAATACGTACAAACTTAATGGATAGTACACTCAAGATTCTATAATTTTTTGAAAAAATACCAAAAACACACCTATTGGCATTGAAATGTCATTTCGTGTTAAAATTTCTAAAAATAAACAATAACACAAGTGCATTATAGCATGCTCACACTATAACGTGCTCACATTTATGTGAAGTACAAACAATCTCTACCTCGCCCTCCCTTTCTCTTCATCTCTCTCTCCCTCCTTCCCTCCCTACTTCTCTCTATCTGACTCTATCTCTTTGTCCCTACCTCTTTGTCCCTCCTTCCCTCTCTACTTCTCTATCTCAACTCTCCCTCTCTCTACTTACTTCTCTCTCTCTCTGTATATATATCTCACCTCTCTCTATCCCTCTCTCTATCCCTCCCTCCTTCCCTCCCCCCTCTCCCTCTCTCCCTCCCTCTCTCTCACCTTTCTCTCCCTCTCTCCCTCCCTCCCTTCTTCCTTATCTAGTTCTCTCCATCTCATATCTCTCTCTCTCTCTCCCTCTCTCTAAATTGTTTTGAATTAAAGCTAAACATAACACACTTCATACAAATGATGGTTGGTAATCCTTCTAGATTAGTTCCTTTGCAAAAGTTAACTCACAAGAATACTTTATCTTGTACAATAGTTTTTTTTATGGGTTCTATATAGATTTGTGTAACTCTTCTAGTTGTCTCTCACCTCCTTCAACCTCCATCAAGTCTTAGCAACTTTCTCTTTCATTTAATGAATCATGTTAGGTCCAACTGATACTTGATCTTCGAAATCCAAAGTAGTTTAATAGTGTTTTGTAGTATCTTCCATACAATGTTTCATATGGTATTATGCCCAATAATCTATGATAGCTATTGTTGTAGTCAAATTCTACTATAACATGTAATTTCCCATTGCACTTGATTATCCATTACATACATCCTTGACATGTCTATTAGTACTTTATTGATATGTTGTCCATTAGTTTCTAGGTGATATATTAGGTTCAAATTCAATCCTATCCCTCGCAATGCTTGGAATGAACTCCAAAAACCATATGTGAAAAGATACTCTATTTGAGATGATCTCTTACAACACTTCATATGATCACACAAATCAACTTCCATGCAATATAGCTACCTCTTCTACATCTATAGTTTATCACATGGGAACAAAATGTGTGATTGTGTTATCTTATCAACCACTACAAAGATTGTATTATGTATATATGTTGCATCCAAGAAAAAACTAGAACAAAATCAATTGATACTACATTCAATTTCCATTTTGGAATGTCACATGGATATAAAAAACTACTAGATACCCATATTCTATTTTTATGTTTTAGGATTCCAAATATTTATCCATATTATCTACATCAGCCTTGTTATTCTTGGCCAATAATACATTCTCTCCAATTCAATAGGCACTTTGTTTGCATCATTGTGCATTAAATATCGTTCTATATGAAACTCTTCTAGAATTAAAAACTCTTTACTTTTGTGCCTTCAAGTACTACCATCATTTGCTAGTTGTGCAAGATCCTATCCTTGCCAATAGTATGCTCATCATGTTGAGATATTTCACTTGGTTCCTCATTTTGTAAGATTATGACCATTCCTTTAAGGATTTCATCTTATTTTTAAGCTTCAATAATTAGCTCCTAAAGTAAAAACATGAAATTTCTATAGTCCATAATATAATCTTGATAATATTTTTGGATTTGACGACATAATATTTTCCTCATCACTATTTTTGATCATACTCCATGATCCATCATTTAGATAAGATAGCTCCTCAACGTCATTTTTTTAGTACTGCTAGTACACTCAAGTGTGACGTTCTACTTAGTGCATTATCTCCTTTTCTCTCCTTTTCTTGTATATATCCAAATTCAAATCCATACTCCCTCAAGAGTTCCATCCATTTATACTTTTGCACATTGAGTATTAGTTGAGTAAAGAGATACTTTAGACTCATGCAACCATTTTAACTCAAACATGTGCTTGGATAAATAATGTGTCCACATTTTGTGTGCATGAACAACACTTTGTAATTCTAAGGAATGCACCAAGTAATTTTTTTTCGTGTTCCTTCAACTTATGGGGCTCATATGTATTTACCTTGTCATCTTGTATTAAAATAACTCCTAATCCTTCCTTAGATGCATCAGTGCACACAACACAATCTTTCTCCACATTGGAAACTTCTTAAATTGGTGCATTCATGTGATTTTTCATAACCTATTTAAATTATTTTGCATATTTCTTTATCCACTCAAAAAATTATCCTTTCCTTTGCAGTGTTGTGACTAGTGTTATAATCCTTGAGAGCTTATTTGTAAGCCACTTATAATAACATGTTAAGACCATAAAGCTCCTCACTTTAGCTACATTAGTGGATATTGACCATTCCAATGTTTTCTAAATCATTGTTGGTATATTATGACTCCTTCTCTTGATATGATGTGTTTGAGATATTCAAACTCTTTTTGAAAAATTGAACACTAAGTTGACAATTTTTTATAGAGCTTATTTTTTCTTATATAGTGTAGAACTGACATTATATGTTGGTATGGTCCTTTTAATTCTTTGGATATACCAAAATATCATCCAATAACATAGGTATACACTTATCTAGACATTTATAAAAGTATTTATTAGTCTATATAGACATTTCTAAAAGACAACATTCATTAAACATGAAAAATGATGTTAGTGCATTCACTAATCTAAATTGCACTACCACATTTTATTAGTGTCCATATACTTTTTTTTTAGTGTATATATCATCTTTAATATGGATTGTTGGTATCTAGTGTTGGGGAATTCCAAGATATGAGAGCATGAAACAACTTCCACAAGTGAAACAAAATAAGCACAATACTATGTCTATCAAATATGAAATGAAGAGTGTATGATATAATGATCAAGCTTTGCATATATAGGCAAGGATGAGGAGGTAGGGAGGTAGGAATGAACTACTGACTACCCCTCTATAGGTGGGACACTTGTGAGCTCACTTGACAAGTGGGTGAGCAAGTGTTAATAGGTGTCTCAAGTCGTGCAGACACATGTCTCAATGCTATGAAGTGAGACAAAAAGCAAAAGAAGCCTAAGTAAACTAGGATAGGTGATTAGCTAACTAGGTAGATAAAAACACCATTTAAACTAATTCCCCCCTTTAATTTCAACTTAGGGAGTTGTGTATACACTAATAATGAGTCATGACTATGAGGAAATGTTAGGTACTCATGTACAAAAATATCATAAAGTGGAGTAAAGGAGAGAAACCCAATGGGAAATAAAAACCCCTCTCGAAAAAGATAAATACAATGAAATGAAATGTACAAGTGATAGATGGAGAACTCATGATGACCCCCCAAGAACTACTTCTAGCACAAAGTACAATGATGTTCTCCCCATATGACACAAAAGAGAGAAGGTCATATGACCCCCCCAAAAAATGTGAAGTAATGAACTTCATGTGAGGAAATACTTCCTCCCAAAATTGATAGTAGAAGAGAAACCATGAAAACCTCCGCTCAAAATGATGTATGTAGTGCTAGTAGATGCTCAACATTGGATGTTGAAGATGATCCACAAACGTTGAACACCATTTATCCCTTTGGGAAGAAATAACACCACAAATGTGTCCAATATGAACTCCCATTCTAAATAGAAATATGCACGAAGTAAGGTGAATATCTTTGAATGATGCACATGATCTAAAGACTAAAATGACACCAATGATGCCTTAAAATAATGCTCAAATATCTTCAATCCAATGCTAAGGTGTGACAAATGTTGATATGATGGATCAGGGACCATGACTGTGTGGTTATGTTTGGACCAATGTGAATCTGATATTGTTGTACTTGATGATAATTGAGTTTGATAGGTCAATTCATGAATGTCTACATAATCTATCACAATAGAAGCTGATGTAGGTGAGGTAAGAGCAATATACAAATATGACAGTGGTGATGCAACTTCATTAAAGTTAACATCAAATAGAAGATGAATATCCTCAATGATGTCATCCAAATATGCAATGTGGGATTCTACAAACAAAGATGCTATGTCTAATAGATATACGTCCCAATGTGGTGGATTTGGAATTTTGAGAGCAAAGTCTTGATACAAAGAACTTGTGGAACTCATGGATGAGTCAACAAGTGATTCAAATGTAGCAACAAGTGATATGGGAGATGATATATCAATGTAAATCATCATACTACATTGTTCATTCCCAAATGACGATGTCTCACAAGATGTTTGAGTGAGACTGAAGGATGTGTCTGCATGTGTTGGAACGAAAGGATCAGGTAAGGCAATACCATGACTAAGAAGAATTTGTTCCATTTCCTCAATTCGATAAAATCAACATTCTTTTGTTGTATGCCTTTTGTTTCCACAACATCCACATTTGATTTTCTATTTATTAGGAGGATTATGGAGAATACTCAAATGGAAGGGATTGAATGTGAGAGACATGATCACATGAACCAACAAACTAAGAAGAAGAAACACCTAGATTTCCCCATTTGATGTAGAGATTCCCCCCAAGAAAGATTAGCGTTAATTGTAGCCCCCTAGAACAATGTGCAATATAATTTTACAAGTTGTTAAGATTGCATTCGAAAATATGAAAAAATGGCAACCCAAATCTTAAAATTATAAGTAACATTAGATTCCTTACAAAAATTGAATAGAAATAAAAAAAAATTTACAAAATTTTGATAATCAAGATGAAAGTTATGCCTTGTCAAAATTTGCTTACAATATTCACTTTAGAGGTTAAAATTTGCAATTAAACAACATTAAATCCAAAATATCTTGATGCTACTTTTTTAGGCTTAGAAAGAGCTTTCTGGTGACTATCCACACTTCAAATTTCAATGCTCTGTTTGCAAGTTATAGCAAAATGAAAAAAGGTCCCCTTGTAACCCTTTGTCGACTATAGCAAAAAAAATCTCATCTCCCTTTTTAAATATTTGAGGGTTATCAACAATAAATTTTGATAAAATAAAATATATCCCTCATTAAATAATTTGATGGCTCACTAATAGTTTAAATGACCACTAATGGTTACATAATTGTTAACCATAAACATTAAATGTGCAATGTTATAAATTTTGCTATGTAACAAAACATACTAAGTCAAAGTATAACCATCATTGGAAAAACCTAATGAAAGGATAATGTGACTGTTGATTTCCTTAATGATTTACTACCATAGAGTGTAGATGTGGTAGATATGATGGGGGCATGGAAGGAAAGGGAGGTAGTTATCGACTGCAAATCAACCTCTTCAAGAAACTTTCACTTCATGCCTCCTGCAAGATTTGTCCCTACATGTCTCTATAAAACTTCATACACTATCAACAATGTCTTTGAGAAAAGATGAAGGGTGATTAGAAAACACAAGATCCACCTTGTATTTGGTGGTAAATGAAAATTTGAAAGATGAGATCTGAAATTTCAATGCTCAATAGTTGCAACTAATAAAACTAGAAAGCAATCACAATAGAGTCATGATCAGGTTGAGGGAAGATGAAGATGGCCATGTGAGAGAGGGGGGAGGCATGTTGGAGTGCCATAG